>CM047817.1:76700905-76864408 GCA_026214975.1 Gentiana macrophylla | reverse complement strand
AATGATAATAGTCTATTTAAAAGAGATCATGTCGGTTATTCATTGCATTAATGTTTATGTAAATGACATAATAACAGCTAATCCCGATATCCAGGTAAGTCAAAGATGCCCTACATAAGTCGTTTACTATCAAAAATCTTGGCAAATTAAGGTATTTCTTAGCATTGAGGTCGCAAGAACCACCGAGGGTATCTCTATCTATCAAAGAAAGTACACTCTCAATCTTCTAGAAGAGTATGAGTTTTTAGGGGCTAAACATGCCAAAACACCTATGAGTCTAAAAGAACCCACAAAATGGAGATTCACATTTATTAGATGATAAGATTACACATACTGTATCACCTGTGGGTAAGTTAATCTATCTTACTTTCACCAAACCAAGCATAGCTTTTGCAGTTCAATAGCTAAGTGAGTTTTTAGATACTCCTAATGAAAATCACATGAAGGTCGCTCATGGATTGTCGAGGTATATGAAAGCTAACCAAGACAATGCATCTTGTTTCAAAGAGAGAACAATCTTGCTTTGAAAGGCTTCACAAAGTAATCAATGGTTGTCCTAAAACCGTAAAGTTTGTTTTAGGTTACATGATGTTTTTGGGAGATGCTCTTATTTCTGGAAGGAAAAAAGAAGACGAATATTGCAAGAAGTTCTTTAGAAGTTTGGATATAGGCTATGGCTAATGCGATTATTAGTGAAATGTAAGGGCTAGTTTATAGCCTATAATATTTGAAGATTTCTATTCATTCTTTGCTATGATGTTTTGTGATAAGGTGCTAGTGCAATGCATATTGCTCATAATCTCATGTTTTATGAAAGGACCAAACACATTGAGATTGATTGTCATGTTGTATAGGACAAATTCAAGTCTGGTCTTATCAAGTTGTTACATGTCAATACTAAAGAGCAAGTTGCTGACATTCTTACTAAAGCTTTATCTACTGGACAAGTTGGGGATTCTAAGACATTTCAACCAAGTTGAAGTGGCTGAAGGAGTGTTGAGTGCAAGATGATTCATGTACACTCTAAGCTTGAAGAGGGGTGTTACAATATATGGTGGCGGAAGCAGTGCTGGGTGCAATTAGCTCAACATACATCTAAATGTATGAATACTCGGTAAAGGCCGAGTAGTCGAGAATCATTCGATATAGTTTGTAGTTAGAACGGTTATCATGTTGTAATCTGTTATAATTGCTTCGTGAACTTTCCATAATTGATTCATATGGTGTATAATACTATAAATACCCGATGATCGGCATCATTGTAATTCAACTCATTGTATTCTTTTATAATTATTGAGTAATAATACTTCTGCATTCTATTTTGTTGTATTCTTAAGTTTTACAACTTCAACACTCGAGGTGCCGGCAGAATCGCGCTCTTTCACCGCATTTATTGTGAGAAACACTAATAATTGGTCCATCTACGGAACTCTCCTGGATGCTTCTCCCAGCACTTAGGGCAATCAAACGGGCTCAAAGGTGGCGGTCGTGCCGCTTCCTAGAATGGTTGTAAATGGTCACTTAATTGTAGGAGCTATTGGTCACCCTTCCTATCTCGAACTTTTACTGCCTCTTAACACCTCGAATCGCCTTGGTGCAATTTTATTGATGGCGGCCTCTACATTAATAGCCTAGTGATATAAGGCTATGAAATGGACCGTGAAGAAGTGGTACTTGAGATAATCGATACCTTTCTAACCTCGCCTTCTCATCTTCCATAACATATGCAACATGCTGCCCGAACTCATTGAACATGCCGTACATTGTGCTACCACATAGATCCATGTTTCAATCCATAACTATCTTTCCATCTCCGATTGACGGTAGAATGGACAAACATCTCATAAAACCGTGTCTTGAAGTCATTCCATGGAAGATCGGTCTATGCTCTTTGATAACCCATAGTAGAGGTCATGTTGGTGAACCATGCCATAGCTTCACTTTGCAAAAGGGCATAATGACATCCACCCAATGATTGGTCGGAATGAACATGGCTTGAAGATATGTAACCATAAGCTTGAACCAATTATCTTTCTTCTGAGCATCAAGGGCATTGACTTCTTAATGTTAGAGAACCAAATTGCTTGGTCGCCTAGTTGCGCCGAGGAGGTGTGGTGGCTTTGGCATGCATTTGAGCTTAACTGAGCCTCGCATAAGAGCCTGAGTCTGAGCTTGTTGCTAAATGAGAGTCAGCAAGGTGGTGGTGAGAGCATCTCCCTAAGCCTCTAGCATAGCCGGCATAAGAGGGAAAAACTGTGGTGGATGAGGTGGAGCAGATCTCTGAGGCATAGAAGTTGTGGCTGCTTGAGGGGGCGCTATCCCATGGGGTAAAAGAGCTGGTGTTACTTGAGGTTTTACTGTCCCTCGAGGAAAATTCACTCATCCGATCGGGGGTGGAATCCCAAACTTCAGTTGCCACTGCCCGAGCCTTCTTCATAGTTATAGTTGCGAGTGTTCACCATAGAAAGAGCATATGCAACATCAAAACTTACTCAGAGATCATAAACTAAAAAGAATAAACGCCCAATCACATGAACTTCGCCTCCGATACCAACAAGAATGACCTAAAACCATAGGCAAGGCTAAAATGATAATAGTCGCTCAAAGACGCGCACATGTCGTGATAAAATGCACACGTAAACCTTACGGGAACAAATGATCATACAAAGAGGGCACAAGAATTGAATATATCAAAATGCATGGAAATCGAGGCAAACATTTAATGCAAAACTAATCAATCTCATAATTGAATGGATGTAACGGTATCAAGAACCCGAGACCCAACACTATCGCCGAACATTGGCCAAATCGCATCGTCCGTAGGCCAACCGCATTATGTACCTGTTACAAATACATCGACTACTCCAAAATACCGTAAGAATACTCCATTCGTTTCCCATAATATATCCCTAAAATAACTCCATCATCAATTCCACTCGACCAAAAGAAATACAACCAAATAAATAAGTATTCTTCAAGGAAAGAAAATGAAAAGACATAAATGTCGACCATAATCACAAGAACCCAAGAAATAAAAATAAATAAAATTACAACGATCAAGATGAAAATAATGAAATCCTAGAACATGATAAAATAAGAAGCGTAGTAATTACTTTCTTTCAACGGTTCTTCTCATGTCTCCTCAAATTCTACGTAATCCCCATTTGAAACTGTTAAGCATGGGGTGAACACGACGCCACAGTAAACAAAATATACTTGAAAGGGAACCATGGTGGTATCTGGAAAATACACTCATAGTTATTGTTGTTCCCTTGGAAAGGCTAACACAAGTTTAGAGGGGGTGAATAAACTTGTCCTTAAAAACTGATTTTAGACTTTAAGGTTCAAGAAACTCAGTAGGAGTTAAGTCGACTAAGTTTAGTCTAAGTCAAACTGACTTATGCAAAACCGAGTCAACCGGCAGTGGATATAATTCTAGCCCTTTTCTTGATCTTGTTATTCTATGTGAAAGCTGAGTGTGTAAAATCGAATCGTGAATGTCGCCAGGAGTCAGGTTTATGTAACAATCGCTTCTCGATGTTGTGTAAACAATAATAAATGTCAGAATGAGAATGTAAATGCGTAAAGTAAATGAAATATAAGTTATAGAGGTTCCGTGGTGTAATCCTGTCAATCCCTCACTTTCCACGTGGTGGAGAGGAAAATTCCACTAGAACTTCTCGAGGTGAGCTATTACAAAAAGTCCTAAACAATAGTCCTTGGCTAATCCTAGCTTCACTATCTAAACAATCAAAGAACAAAGTTGGATTTTTGCTCTTCAAATGCTTGAGCCATCGGGTCCTTGAAGGGTTACGTATGCCTCTTCACCACCTACCACCACAAACAAAGTCTACCCGATCGACGATACAACTGCCCTTGGCAAATCCTTCACCGGATTGCTTCACAATCTTGACCTTTGATTAAGAATCAAAGTTGAGCTGAGAATCAATAAATTGATTCTTGTTTGCGGTTCTTCAAAGTGTCTGATTCTAGATAAGTTCTATGTAGCTTGAACACTTGAAGAAATTCTTGATAGATCTTGTTAGCACAGAGATGATAAGCAATTTGAATGAACGAGACTTTTGCACAAAAATGCTTGCAATCTTGTTAATTCAAGTGGTATTTTTCGGTGTTTAATCCTTGGTGCAAAGTCCTCATTTATAGTGTAAGGTCCAACGCTCATCTTGCTTGAATTCAATTGTATCAACGCTCATTCTTGTAATGTATATTTTGTGACCGCTCCACTTGTCATTATTTCATCCAATAGAATTGCTTCCTTTACAACGCTCGATTGTACTATCGCTTGTTGATTAATCGACTTATAAAACTCGGGTTTCTTTATCGCTTTATACTAAGTTTGTCCATTGTCGCTTCTTAAATCTCTTAGAGCATTAATCGAGATTTTACTCTTTTCAAATATCAAGATTCGCATTTTTATCCGATTATAATTGACTTAACTAGAGTACACCATAAGCATATATCTTTTAAGGGTTCATTGTCCTTATGACTCTTAGATCTTCATACAAGATCCATAAAGTCGGTTCAAAGTCACCACAAACTTGCCTCGAAGTCTAACTTTGCTAGCCTCGACTTTCATAATCGAAATCTCGATCCTCGCCCTTCAATCTTCAGAATCGAAGTCTGTGTCCCTTAGTTCTTCTCGCCTTCTAGATAAGCCAACCGAGTATGTTCCTCAAAGAACTTACCTTCTTCGCCTGTCTCGAGCCGGGCCTGGGCCTGATGACTTGTCTAACTGGCTTTAGATGATTTCCAGTTTTCATTTTTACGACACTTCTATCTATTACAGTGCTTGTCTGATGTAACCTATACAAATATCAGATTCTAGTAAAACCTATACATTCAGTTTTAGATATCTTTTAGCTTTTCACTATAACAGCTAGCTTCAGCACTTCATCAATGGGGTTAAATTAATTATTGAGTGAATATGATGAATAATCATCAAAACAAAAATTTTATTTCCAACAGTTATCTATTATTGCAAGTATATTTTCAAAAGTAGATGTTAATAATTTCCATAATTAACCGACTTACCATGTTATAATTATCGTATCATCATTACCATATCGTACTAACCATATCAATATCTACTTCAAATACTTATTTCATCACAACTTCAATACCATACACGATTATCATATTTCCATTTCCATAATTAACTTACCATACATGATGTGACATGCGTGAAATAATATGTCATATGATGCAAGTGGTATTACGCCTATATAGACCACAAAAGGAGGTCCTAAAATATACCATGGTTACACTCATGGCCCAAGTAGTATATATAAATAAGTAAAACATAATTAAGTATCATACTTAGAAAATAACCAAATTTACAATTACCATACTCGCTTAGACCCGTAGGTGGGCACTTATAACTGCACCAACATCTACCCAAAATTGCATAACCCCCGGGTGTGGGCACGTAATGGTGTTGAGGATTTTCAAGAACTCATAACTAACGTAAAAATGATGTCAATACCTAACCATGACCCTATTAGGAAATCAACTAGTCTATGCAGTGGAATTTAAAATTGATTTCCGATCCCAAGATCGACTCCGTTTAAAACAATAAACGCGTTATTTATTTGACGGTGATTACCTCAATAGATCTATAAGATCGACGCTTTGACCGTCAATGGAGAGTAGTAGTGCGCGCGAGCTGTCCACGTGTCCGGCCTCTATCGATATCCACACAAGCACCTCACCGGAATCCTCCATGGATAGCTACTAGAAAAATCTGATTGCTAGACTGGCCTTTTCTCTCTCTCTAAAATCTCTCTCTAAGAAGCTCTCAATTTATTTTGTAAAATAGAACTCTTCCTAATTGTGGTGTACCAAAGAGCTAGCCAACCCCTTTCTTATATAAGGAGTGTGGCGCCCCAGATGTCTCCCAATCTGATTGGGAAAAGCTTCTGTGTAAGAAAGAAAACATTTTTCTAGTAAAATAAGGTAAATAAATAATCTAGATTTATCTAATTTAATTTAATATCTCATATTAAATAAATCCAAGATATTGTCAATATCTAATATTGACTATCTTTATCTTATTACCATAAATCTATTTTTTCACAAATCTATTAATATCCAATATTAATATATGATAATACCATCAATTAAATTGCACAATTTAAGTGTATCTAATACACCGTAAAGTGGCCGATTGAACTTTTCTAGGTGTCCAATCTTACCGCAAAGTATCGGGTCAATTGTAGTCTAGTCAGTGGTCAAGGTCGTATCCATGAGAATTGTGAGGTCAAACACCGAAAATATATTTTTATCTTGATCTAAGTCGCAAAAATACAAGAAAGTAATATGTCAAAAATCTACTACTACAAAGGGTGATAAAATGATGATAGCCTAGCCAAGACAATGAAATGATCAAATATATCTCTCGCTAGTATCATAGAATGGACTACCTACCAACCTTCTATTGGCGTTCATTTGTATGTTATCGGTGCACTCCTAAGCTAGTAATTCTCCCTCATACGAGTGTATGAAACTACTATATGCCTCATCCTTGGTCTAAGAACCCTAGACTTAATGATTCAACATGATTAAGTACTTGAATGCAACGAATGAACAACAACCCCCGGATAAGAAATCGAGTTCCAATTAAGGTCGATTTTACCTTCCGGTTCTCCCATCTCTTCTCCCACACCAAGCATCTCCTTCGGTCTCAACTAAGTGTGTGTGTGTGTGTGTGTGTGTGTGTGTGTGTGTGTGTGTGTGTGTGTGCAAGTGTCGTGATCAATCCAACACAAACAAGCAATACAATGAAAATAGTAAAAGATAACAACCCATGAAACTATGAAATGCAAACTAACATCCCCAATCAACCCGACACGACACACTGGGTATTTTGATGTTGTATTGCAGATTATAGGTTGACCAATACCCCGAGTGATGACAAGTGTTGAGAATTAACACGCCTTTTGAGGGTTAGAACATCTAGCCGTCTTTTGAGGGTTGTAACGCCTTTTGAGGGTTGTAACACCTTGTGTCTACGGCCAACATATTCGGAAGCCTATCGGGTCACACACATAAGAACATCTAGCCGGATTAAAATATGGTTATAGATGATAACCAAATAAGGAAAGTTTATCTCGAGATTATAAAGGTTATAGTGGTAAATTAATATGGTGGTATTTATTTATTATGAATAAATTAAATACAAGATATTAATAATATTATATTAATTAAAGAATATTCCGGAAGCCAATATTTGGCAATATGGGGCGCCACATTGAAGTGTATAAGATACACTTGGATTGTGTAAATTAATTAATGGTATTACCGTATATACACATGTGTAAATTGATTTATGGTAATAAAATAAAGATAGTCAATATTAGATATTGACAATATTTTGGGAATATTCAATATAAGATATTGACAATATCCTATTTATTTGATATAAGATATTATAATAAATGAGATAAATCAATCAATTATATTTTCCTTATTTTATTGGGAAAATGTTTTCTTCTCTCCACTCTAGTTGGCGCGCCTCACTATAAATAAGAGGTGGGTGTCAAGCTCTTTTAGACAACACGATTCCAAGAACTAATAGTTCTTGTGTAAAATAGAGAGCATCTTATAGAGAGTTGGAGAGAGGGGAAAAGGCCGGCCTAAAGAACCGGAGTTTTCCAATAGCAATCCATGACGGGATTCCGCGGTCTGCTCGTGTGGACTAAATGTGAGGCCGAACACTTGGGCGGCTCTATGCAGAATTACTCTCCTTAGACGGTCAAAGCGCCGATCTTTTAGATCAACCAAGGTAACCACCGTCTACTACTTATTTGTTTATTGCTTAAACGTAAGTCGATCCTGGTTAAAAGGAAATAAAATTTTGAATTCACCGCTTCCGCGTGAGATTTCCTAACAAATGGTATCAGAGAGAGTTTCGAGCTTAAGCAATAAGCATGTTAAATTGCGTGAGTTAATTTTATCGCTTAAATCAAGTAATTAAAAGATGAAAGATTTTTATTTACAAAATTGATACAAAGAAAAAAAAAACAAGATCTCGTGGTGCTCGGCCGATCGCCACTGCACCACCCCAACGGCAACAAGGGCGTGGCAGCTCCGCGGCAAATGGTTGACCGTCAATGCCGGGCGGATCTCCAAACTTTTGTTTTGTGTATTTTGTGATTCAATATGGTTCATAAATGATTGATATCTCCTTTGTTTAGTTGTGTCATGTGGCTAACCAATGGTTCAAATAGTTTAGGCCATCGGGATGCCACACAGCATTAAAATAATAATGGTATTTCCAAACTTTGTTTGGAATAGGCTCAGCCCTTTCCAAATATTTGATTTGGGAAAAGACCCAGGCTTAGGCCACTTCCAAAATTTTGATTTTGGAAAGTGGTCAGGCCTAAACCAAAATTACTTGATCTTTCCAAATATTTGATTTTAAATAAAACAGCGCTTTTTTCAAAATATTTGATTTGTAAAAAGTGCTAGGCCACTTCCAAAATTTTGATTTTGGAAAGTGCTGCTCTGCTTCAGCCAAATTTAGTTTAGGAAGATGCTTTTGGTTTAGGAAACTAAAGCGTCCCTTTGATTAAGATCAAAAGGAAAGAAACGAAAGAGAGTTAATTTTAATTTTGATTTATTTTTGGAATAGTTCCAATTAATTAAAATTAAAATTAAAATTAAAATAGTTTAAAATTAATAGTTAATTTTATTTCGATTAAATCATTTAATTAATTAAATGTTAATTAGTTAATTGATTGGATAAAATTAGTTAATAGATTAAATGTTAATTGATTAATTAAGACGCAAGTAGTTAAATTTTAATTTTATCTTTTTCATAAGATTTTATTGTATGGATTAAATATAGTAGATATAATATGATTATATAGACTCAGATTGATCATGGACTCAATCGATAGGATAGATGTGAATGATTTAATTTTCTCGTTGGTTTAAAATTGTCTTAGGCCCTTATGAAAACGTGACTCTAGTTTATTTTCTCAGATTCATCCCATTCCTCATAGCTCTCAAAGTGCGGCGGGTGTATTTATTTTATTAGATATAATTAAATGTAACAAGAATGGAGCGGAAGATGAAGACCAAAAAGAAAGAAGAAAATAAAGATCCCATTGGAGAATGGAGCATTAAAGATCCTATCATGCGGTTGCAATACTACCCTTGGATTGTGACCCACGGTTTACATCGATTTGTATTCGAAACCGCACCTAGAAAAGTCCATGATCATACCGGTTACTTTACGATTTATTTACTTTGTGCTTGTATTTATTTTATATGATACGATAGATGCATGACTAGGCACGATCTAGATAAATGTGTAGGATGTATGTCTATAGAGATAGATATATTTGATGAGACCGCAATTAAAATTAATTAAGTGAATTAATTTACGTAAATACTTCCACAACAAAAATCAAGTCGAAAAATTGTCTCCCAATATTATAAATGACGGTGAAGAGCCTTTGTTCGGATCCAACTGATCGCCCTCGCCGAGTTGACCTACCACGGGTATATCGTCGTTATTGAGATATGATCGTATTATGAGATCTCGCGAATATTGGGTTATGACTTGACTAGAGCATGATATCCAGATTATAAGATACGGTCGTTGATGTTTTGACACTCACTAACGATCGTATGGATATTATTACAAATGATAGTATTGTAAGTTACACGGTAATCGCTTTCACATGAAAGGTAGTAGTCATTGCATTTGATTCTTCCGATGATTGGGGTCACGGTGTGTTGCTGACGCCATCCCGTGATCGTTAGGCATGAAGGGCATTTTCGTAATTTGCACCTTATGTCTACGCCCAACATATTCGAAGCCTATCGGGTCACACACATAAGAACATCTAGCCGGATTAAAATATGGTTATAGATGATAACAAAATAAGGAAAGTTTATCTCGAGACTATAAAGGTTATAGTGGTAAATTAATACACAGTATTTATTTATTATGAATAAATTAAATACAAGATATTAATAATATTATATTAATTAAAGAATATTCCGGAAGCCAATATTTGGCAATATGGGGCCACATTGAAGTGTATAAGATACAATTTGGATTGTCAGAATTAATTAATGGTATTACAGTATATTAATATTAGATATTAATATATATATATATATATATATATATATATATATATATATATATATATATATATATATATATATAAAACAATACTTGTGTGTGTGTGCATGTTGTTGTGCTGCATGCGCATGTTTGTGGAATATATATTAATAGATTCTTATTTGTGTAATATATATATGATATATACACACGTATATCGAATTGATTTATGGTAATAAAATAAAGATAATAATATTAGATATTGACAATATCTTTAATATTCAATATAAGATATCGATAATATCCTGTATTTATTTGATATAAGATATTATAATAAATGAGATAAATCAATCAATTATATTTTCCTTATTTTATTGGGAAAATGTTTTCTTCTCCTCCACTCTAGTTGGGCGCCCCTCTCACTATAAATAAGAGGTGGGTGTCAAGCTCTTTTAGACAACACAATTCCAAGAACTAATAGTTCTTGTGTAAAATAGAGAGCATCCTATGAGAGTTGGAGAGAGGGAAAAAGTCGGTCTAGCAACCGGAGTTTTCCAATAGCAATCCATGATGGGATTCCGGCGGGTCGCTCGTGTGGACTAAATGCGGTGAGGCCGAACACTGGGCGGCTCTATGCAGAACTACTATCCTTAGACGGTCAAAGCATCGATCTTTTAGATCAACCAATGTAACCACCGTCTACTACTTATTTGTTTATTGCTTAAACGAAGTCGATCCTGGTTAGAAGGAAATAAAATTTTTGAATTCCGCTGCATTCCCGCGTAGATATCCTAACACTGCCAATGTCCGGACTCCATCAGCATTCAAAATCGGGCCTGCAGATCGGACCAGATGAGGCTCCACGTTTGAGGTCATCTCAGTACCTTGACTCTGCTCAGGCTAACTCTCCTCAGCCTTTTCTTCCCCAACACCAGCCAATAGTGCAGCAAATTCTACCACTACAAACAAATAAAACAGAGGCACGATTAGTCAAAAAAATAAACAAGCACGGGTGCAAATGCAAAAAAGAAGCATGGAATAGGAACATGTGAAATCCTACAAGTATCCATTTCCTCGTAACTAAGTGACACGTAAGGACTAGGCCCCGCATCAGTCAACCGAGCAGCGGTGATCCGGTCAGCAGAGAATTCCTTAACCTCCAGGGTAACACCTGACTCCCGGATGCCTTTTATGACATCCTCACTAACATTGGTTGGGCAGGTATCTTTGGGAAGTTGCACAGACTTCCAGTGACCCAGCTCAGGTCGTTCGGCATGACGGAGAAAGAAAACCTCTCCTTCCATCATTTGTAAGAGGATTTCCCCTTGATAAGGATCGGAATGTTCTTTCGAGGGCCGGTTAGGCAGGGAAAGTAGTACCACCCGGGAGATTCTTTTACCTTCTTGTGTTGGTAAAATGATCAAAATAAGTTCATAGAGAACTTAACCCCGAGCATCCGACATCAAATGGCAAACCCTATAATAGTCCTAGCCCCATTAGGGGCTATCTGGGCAGTTCCTAGTCCGTAATAACGCAATACGGTCAAATAGGCCGGGCAGAGTGGAAACCAAAGTCCGGCTTCTATTTGTTCCTTATAAACAACACAATAACCCTCTGGGGGCTGGTGTGCAAAGCTATGGGGATCAGAAGGAAGTTGAGGGACGTATCTTGTCCTGTCCACCCCGGTACTTGTTACATATGTTGGCTATCTCATCCTTAGAGAGGATGGAGTTTACACCATCACTACCTATAACAGCCTTAGTGGCCATTTAGGCTTTTAGGGCTACAACGAGGACTCGAGAAACCAGTCTATTGATTCAATAGAAACGGACGTGAACAGGGTAGAAGAATGCAATAGAGAACGAAAGCGGCTTACTTGCAAGAAACTGGAGATTGAATGAAAAAAGGGAGAGCAATTGGCAATATGACCCCAATCTTTTGATTTAATGGTAGAGATAATGAAGAACGATTGATATGACGAGGGTTATAAACCCTAAGCACATCCTTGGAAACCGTCCCACTTTAAAGATGTGGGTGTAAACGCCTCAAATCTTGGAACAGTTATGACAGCGTCATAACGGAACTTTTCCAGCTGGTAGGGCAGGATATCAGAAAGTCTACAAGTCTAGATGACCAAGCCGAGCTACATCTTTGACAGATCTGAACTGACTCCAAGAGTTCAATTAGATCTGGGGGGGCTTATGACGGAGGTCGGACTGCACCTCGCCATGTGTCACCTCCACATTGACCAAGCATTATATAAAACATTAACATTAAGGGTCAGGAGCCCCACTTTAGGCCTAAGGGCAGATTTTAACCCCAGATGGGAGTTCGGTCGCTCGCTCGCTACCGGTCCACCGCAGTTGGTCGCAGCGCAACGGGTCAAGACCTGATTCGGTCATAATGGCCTCGGGGGCTCGACGTAGGTCGGCCAGAGCTACCCCAATAGATTGCCACGTGCGTATTATATAAGATAAACATGGAAAGAATCCTCAGCCATAAAGGCTCTGATCCTATTATTTAAATACTGCAATTATCTCCTAAAATCTGGGGATTGACTCGGTTAAATCCAATCCTTAAGGAACACGAAATATATAGAGTGCACCTTGGACACGACACATACATGCCTAGGGCAAAAACCCCTTTATATAAACGATCCCAAAAACTACGAAAAGACTTGATTCCTGACTTATACATGATATGTATGTAACTTGAGATTAAATATCTCAGGCTCAATCTAAATCACCAAAAAAACCACCCCGTTTCATATTTATTCAAAGCTTCTAATCTTGTTCAAATTGTCATTAGGTTATTACTACTGGGATTATTTACTGATTTGAGATCCAACATCACGAAATAACATTTATGAGTCTAAAAATCGATAATAATGTAAATCAATAATAATCATCGATACATACAAATGATATAACGGTCGTGTCCGTAACATAAACTTAAAATATAATATACACAAAATGGCCATGTTATCATTGCCCTAAAGTCTAAACTAATTGTCGTTTGGTTGGAACGCACAAAACACCGAGACAACGCGAACTCTGCTATTCTGTCTCGTCACATTTGACGAAATCTTCGCTCATAAAAGGTAAAACCAACAAAATCAAAACAAGAAATTTCTATTCGGTTAAAATTACAGTACTGTACTGGAAAATGGAAACAGTATATGAATACAGACAAACTGGGCTGGGTGATTTTCTTTTTAATTTTGTTTAATTTAATGAAGATTTTTGTCGCAAATCGAAATCCTCAAATTATTGATTATAAACTATTTTAAATGAACCTCTCGACTTCAGCTTCCCCCCCTTCACCTTCCTCCTCTTCGTCGCCCTCTTGGTTCAGTAGCATTGTCCGGGGCCGCTCCGGCAGTGTAAAAATGACCAATAATTCATCCGCCACTTCTTCTGCCGCCGCGTCCGGCGGTGAATTCGGAGGCGGACCAGTTAATCAGAGAAATCAGTTACGTGGTGTTATGTTCAAGTATGGCTCTAAGGCCATTCAGGTCAGTTTTTTTTTGCTGAAAATTTTCTTTTATTCCCTAGCCTTCTGCACTGATAATGGCACATCTCTGTGTACTGCTCTTCTTTGATTCGACATTTCCTAATACAAATTTCTGAGTAAATCTATATGTGCATGTTTAATTTTTTAACATGTCGATCTCAGTAACTGTTTAGTGGGAATAGGGGGAGGGAGAGGTCTACGTGACTGCTATTGTGTTTTAAAAGGAAAACTGTAGCTATTCAGTCGTGGATTTGAATACGGGCAAGAATTTGCATTGATATCCCCTGCTGGATTGGCTTTTGCAGGAGATGTAAATCTGAGATGAAATGTCAATTTTAATTATAAAAAAAAAACTCCTGTCATCATTTCTGTGTGACAATATCTGTTGGATTTGAAGTTTTTCTTGTTTTATTTATTTTTATTTTTATTGTAATCAAAGATTAATTTGTAAACTGAGCACATTATGCGGATTGAATGCTGCAATATCATTGAAGACTGTAGTACAATGAAGTTCCTTCTTGATCTTGAACTTCTATTTGTTATTTCAGATGACAATATTCTTGGCAACTGTTGTAGGTCACTTTTAATCCTTTCGAGATAAGGCATATAAAAATATGCAGAGAGAGAGATAGAATGCCAATACTGAAGTAGAAATAAAGATCATTTCTTGAAAATTCGAAATGAAATCTTGTTAAAGCCTGAAAGGATGTCAGCTATTAGCTTTTTACACTGTACACGCAACTGTATTTGGACTCCAGCTCGCTCTTAAAATCATTATTCCTTCGAAGCACATTGTAGTGATCACCACAGAGATTCATAGACATTATTCACCCTCTAGTCTGCTTTGCCACTCATGCAATCCAATTCTCTCCTGTTTGGTCCTTGGTGTGATATTTTGTGGTCGCGCTTTCTTCAGTGTTTTACACCTGATCATTTTGGGTTAATCTTATAGAGAATTTTCTTCTCGTTACTTCTGATTTTCATTCATTTGATGCAGGTTGCTTTTAAAACTGGAGACTATAAACAACAAGTTATTTTTATTGGTGGACTAACTGATGGATTTTTGGCTACTCAGTATGTCTCTGTTGAAACAAAATACTCTCTTCTACCGTTTAGAGCTCAAAAAACTTAGGGATTGTCACAGTATTGATTCAAGGCAAATAGAGTGGGAGATGTGGTACCTTTGCTGGACCACCCTGCCTAGGCGGGTTGCATCTGTTGAAAAAGTGCTAGTTTATGGTGTTCATATCCTCAGCAACTGAATGCATGTCAAGTATTAAGTCAAATGAAATTTGCATGCCTTTTTAAGCTGACGACATTATTTTGCAGATATTTGGAGCCTTTGGCTATTGCTTTGGACAAAGAGAAATGGTCATTAGTTCAGTTTCTGTTTTCATCTTCGTATAGTGGCTATGGCATGTCGAGCCTGAAGCAAGTAACCATTGTTTCTCTCTCATTTCTGTCAATCATATCTGAGCAATAGTAGTGCTACTATAATTCTGTCAATGATGTACTTCTTTGTCCAATTTATCGTTTAATATGTCAAGGGGCATGCCTAACCTTTGTAAATGTAGCTACACATTCTCCATCTCATAAAATTGCAACTTATATTGGTTTGTATATAAAGTAATTAAAGAGAAGAAGAATAAGAGAAAAATGAACTCTTTCTTATTATCTTTCAGCCATAACTGGTCTGAATAAATAGAGGATACAAAAGACTCTTGAGTTTTAAAGTAGAGCATGCTTATCTAGGAAAGAGAAAAAGTAACTAGTAATAAATACTATGTTCCCTTTGTAGAGTGGGCTAACTAAAGTAACATTAATGAAGGACTAACCGGCCTAAGTAACAACAAATATAACACTTATGATATATAAACAACATTATGCACTTTATACAAATATTTAAACTTCAATAGTATATCTTGTGGATGAGTGATTATTATAATTATTATCAAGGTTTTTTTTTTTTCATTTTCCAATCTATGTTTATTTATTTATTTTCTTGTGCTGTTATTTCAGTGCAACTCTACACATTCACCGTTGATAACCAAACAATTTTTACTTCTTTGTGTTGCCCATTTTCTAGGCATATTCAGCCTTTACCCAAGGGCAAGTTTGTTGAGATCAAGTGTATATATATATATATATATATATATATATATATATATATATATATATATAGATAGATAGATAGATAGATAGATAGATATTTGAGAAAGGGCTTTGAGTATTGAAGAAGAATTAGTTCTTTATTATGTTTAACTTAAATTCATAATTAAATATTTATGTTTAAACCTGTAATTACCTTTTTGGTCTATAATTTGGCGTTAGATTAGAATAGGTGTTAGTTGATTTATATCTCCCTACCCTCCAACCTCCTTTAATTTCACAGCTGCGTTGTCTCCTTTCTTGTAAGTATTTAGCCAGTTCTTCTTCATGGAATAACACATCAAATATTCTCCACACTTGTCAAAACACTCTACAAGGTATCAGAGCTGATTTCGTTCTAAAGCTCCTTTCTTTTCAAAATTCAAATTTCTCAATGGAATCTGAATCGACCACATCTGATGGTTCTACCCCAAGAACTGAATATCTCTCTAGCTCGTTTGCTGGGACAAATGTCGGTAGTCAAACTGAATGGGGAAAACTACCTTCATTGGTCTCGTTGTATCTGGCTATTTATCACCGGAAGAGAGAAAAAATAGTACTTACATGGAGAAGGAGATGTTGCAGTCCCTAAGGCAAGAGAGCCAAATTACGAACAAATCAGAGAGGAAAACAGCCTGGTAATGTCATGGTGTATGGGATCTATGACCCCTGAAACTGCTGAAAACTTCATCTTTCTTGATACAGCAGAAGAAATCTAAAATGCTGTCAGAGAGCTATATTCAAAGAAGGATAAGACATCAGAGGTCTATGAAGTTGAAGCAAAACTTCAAGAACTCAAACAAGGGGCCCTTTCTGTCACCGACTACTGCAATCTTCTGGCAAAATCCTGGCAACAAATGGACATCTTTGAAGATCTACTATGGAGCTGCTCAGATGATGCAAGAAGGTTCATTGAACACAAAGAAAGAAAAAGGGTCTCCAGGTTCCTAATGGGCCTAAACTCTGAACTTGGTGATGTCAGGGTGAGAATCCTCAGCATCAAGCCCCTGCCCTCACTCAAAACTGTATTATCTGAAAATAAGGCATGAGGAGAGTAGGAGGAAAATAATGCTGAAGGCCAAACCTTCTGAGGGGTTTCAAAAAGCATCTGCCATGGCTTCCAAGACTTCCTTTCTAATTGGAAAAGGGTAGAAGGACAAACGCATGTGTGATTACTGTAAAAAGGTTGGTCACATCGGAGAAAAATGTTGGAAAATACATAGGAAACCTGACTCAGAAAAATCTGGGAAGGACCACTTCAAAGAAATAATAAAGGAGACCTTTGGTAACCATGTGAATACTGAAGTGGAAGAGCATTCAAACCCCTTCACTCCTAGACTCATGGAATCATTACTCTTGCTGTGAATCTAAACCTCAGTGAGAGCCACACTTAGATTGTTGATTCAGGTGCCTCACACCACATGACTGGGGACATTAGCTTACTGTCAAAATTTACACCCCACACCTCACATCGCTATATTAAAATAACTGATGACACCTCCTCTTAAGTCACAGGTCATGGATCTATATATCTTTTCAAAGACATCAACTTAGTAAGGGTTCCGTTTGTCCCCAATCTAAAGTCTAATTTGTTATCTGTTAGGAGATTCATACATGACCATAACTGTATTATCAAATTCTCACCTAAGTCTTGTGAGTTTCACGATTCAGTCTCCAAAAGAAAGATTGATAATGCTAACCTAACTGGTATACCGTTCTTATTCAACCAGGAAGATTCCAAGGCTGACAGGAGACAAACTTTTGCTTTACCTAGCCATTGGAACTTCTGTGATATGGATGACATAACCATTAGACTTGGTCATCCTAGTTTTACTTATATTTTAATAAAATTCGGTGAAATGTTAAGAAATAAAAATCCCCGTTTATTCTAGTGTGAGACTTGTCAATTTGCTAAAGTGACTAGGAAACCTTACCCTGCTATACCTTATAAGGGCACTCACCCTTTCTCCCTGATTCACAATGATGTTTGGGGCCTTTCTACGGTGAAACATCTTACTGGAAAACATTGGTTTGTCATTTTTATTGATGATCACGGTACAATGACATGGACTTTTTTAATGAAAGACAAATCTGAGGTAGGTGATATTCTTACAAGCTTTTATAAAATGATTTTAAATCAGCTTAACACAAGTATAAAAGTTCTTATTACTGAAAATGCAAAAGTGTACTTTGAAAAACATCTTGGTTTGTTCGTTATAGACCATGACATCTTTCACACAAGCAATTGTGTGGAAACTCCTCAGCAGAATGAGGTCTCTATTCTCTAATAGAAGAAACAGACAACTCTTGGAGATAGTCAGGGCTCTAATGTTCACTATGAATGTGCGCAAGTATTTGTGGGGAGATATTGTTCTCACATCCACTTACTTGGCCAATAGACTACCTAAGAGAACTCGTAAGTTCTCCCACCCTAGGGCTCTCTTAGAAGAATGTTTCCCCAGCATCAAACGTGGGATTCCCTTACCCTCTACCCTTATCCCTCAGAGTGTTTGGCTGCATTGTGTATGTTTATGTTCATGTCGTAGTATATTAGACCCAAAAGTTGTGAAATGTGTTTTTTGGGCTACTCACCATTCCAGAAATGATATAAATGCGTTCCTAAGAAGGTCTATAATACTTTAGATGTCTGTTTCTCTGAAGACAAACCCTTCTTTAAATCTATTGACATGTCTTATGAATAAAGTACTCAACATTGGGACAATCAGGAGGTATCTGTCACTATTCCTGATACTCCTCACTCAGAACCTCAACAAGGAAACAAGGCACATACCTTACTTGAAAAATAATTAAGGAGCCTGTGCCACCTATCCATTATGTTTATCACAGGAAACAAAAGGGCTCTTAACCCTGCACCCCTGACCCTGGTAAAACACCTCACCTAACTCTTCCAACTCATCTACTAATTCATGTAATCTCTCATCTACTTCTTCTGAGCATGATGACCAACCTATAGCTCTTAGAAAAGGTGTGTGAGCTTGTACTAAAAATCCTATTTGTACTTTTTATCTTATAAAAAATTGTCCTCTTTGTTTAGCATGTTCACTCATAGCTTAGACAATGAACATATTCCTTCTAATGTGCATGATGCCCTTAAAGATCCAAAATGGAAAGCATCCATCCTTGAAGAGATGTCTGCTCCTAAAAAAAATCACACTTGCAAACTCACTGACCTTTCAAAAGGAAAGAAACTAGTGAGGTTCAAGTGGATTTTCACAATTAAATACTACCAAGATGATCTCTTAACAGGCATAAAGCAAGACTTGTGGCAAGCGGCTTCAGCCAATCCTATGAGATTGATTACCAGGAAACATTTGCCCTAGGTGCCAAACCTAATACATTCAGAATCAAATCTCTTTAGCTGTTAACCTTCATTGGCCCTTAATCAACTTGATGTAAAAAATGTCTTTCTAAATGGGATCTACAAAAGGAAGTCTATATGAGAATTCCACCTAGTTTTGAATCTAGTGTTTTCCCTACCACAGTCTGCAAACTTCGGAAATCTCTATATGGCCAAAAGTAGTCTCCTAGGGCTTGTTTGGGAGGTTTACCGCCACCATGAAGGCTCTTGGCTACCACCATTGTCATTCTGATCATACCCTATTTGTGCATTATAACTCTCATAAATTAGCAATACTCGTTGTGTATGTTGATGACATCATCATTACAGGTGATGGCCACCAAGATATCTCCAAACTCAAAGGTTTTTTTGGCAAGCAAGTTTGAAGTGAAGGACCTTGGAAACCTAAATACTTCCTAAGGATGGAAGTAGCCACAACTCATTAAGGCTTGTCTGTCCTCCAAGTAACTGGTTTCCTGGGATGCAACCCTGCCATTTCTCCTAATGAAGCAAATCCTAAACTGAGTGAAGGACATGAGTATGATGTTGTGGATGAAAGTGTAAATCATAGGCTTGTTGGTAAGCTCCTATACCTTTCCCATACAAGGCCAGAGTGCCAGACATCTCCTATGCTGTCAGCCTAAGCCACAGTTTGTGCACAATCCAAGAAGAAGGCATCTCAACCTGGTTCACCGACTCCTTAGCTATCTCAAATCTACTCATGGACAAGGGCTCTTTTTTAAGAAATCTACAGTCAAACATCTTCAAATCTACATTGATGTGTCGATTGATGAGGATCTACTACCGATAGAAGATCCACAATAGGCTACTGCTGTTATCTATGGGGCAATTTTGTAACCTGGAGAAGCAAGAAACAACCTACTCTATCTAGAATTAGTGTTGAAGATGAATTAAAGGCTCTTACCCTAGGTGTCTGAAAGGGTATCTGGATCAGTAGATTTCTACAGGACCTGAAGTTACCTAGTGATCTCCCGGTCAAGATTTTTGTGATAACACCTCTGCCATCAGTATGGCCCAAGACCTTGTCCATCATGATGAATCTAAACATGTGGACGTTGACATGCATTTCCTCAAAGAAAGAGTTGACTCAAAACATATTCTTATTATTCATATTCCTACACTGTTTCAGATTGCAGATCTTTTCACTAAAGTTGTTCCTCCTACCACTTTTCCTAAGTTAAGATGCAAGCTGGGTTGCATTAACATCTACAACTCAGCCTGAGGGGAGTGAAGAAGAATTAGTTCTTTATTATGTTTAAATTAAATTCCTTATTAAGTTTTTATGTCTAAACCTGTATTTACCTATTTGGTCTGTAATTAGCCGTTAGATTAGAATAGGTGTTAGTTGGTTTATTATCTCCCTACCCTCCAACCACCTCTATTATTTTCACAGCTGTATTGGCTGCTCCCTTGTCAAAAAACTCTACAAAAATATCTTCACTTGGAGAAAAATTATCTATTCATTGCAAAAAAGCCCAATCTGTGTGATTATCTATTATGTGTGTATCACTCATCTTTTTTCATTGTTTTTATTGTTACTGCTGTTGTGATTGTAATTAATATTCTCATTGTTGCTGGTGTTGTTCTTCTTACTTCCTACAATTATTCTAATTGTTACAATGTCCTCTGTTGATTGCTAATGTGTAAAAGATATGATGACTGAAGACAGATATAAGTACCCTTCAAACGCCCCATCAATTAATCTTTGTCACATATCTTAGTTAGCCAAAGTAACTGCCGGATACAATGCTTATATCTAGCAAACTTACTATTGTACTTGTTTTCTTATTGTGATTCTGTGCTTTTGACTTAATGCTCTTTATGGATGGAGTCTAATATTGACTAATTTTCCTGCCTTATTATATTTAAAGGATGCGATGGAGCTGGATCAGTTAATAAATTACTTGATAAACAAAGAAGAATCAGAGGGAGTGGTACTAGTAGGACATAGTACTGGATGTCAGGTGTACTATCTCGAATTTTGTTCTTATCATATATGTGAATCAAGTATCTTATAATCCGCATTTGAAATAGTTTTCAGTTAAAGTCTATTGGCTGAATCATAAATGTACTTGATAAGATGCTGTCTTGTATAGGATATTGTGTACTACTTGCGGACAAATACTGCATGCTCCAGAGCAGTCCGAGCAGCCGTTTTGCAGGTTCTTTTTATTTTAATTTTGTTTTAGGGGGCAGTTCTTTTTTTAATGCATGTTTGCCAATGTGCTTATGTTGTTTCCCAACCTTAGCAGGGGTTGGTTTCAGCTGCACGGTATCTCTGGAACATCATAATCATTTTTTTTTTTGAAAGACATTTTAGAATTTAAATGAACATTTTTCTTATGCATTCAGTGGAAAAAGCAGTTGGAGATAATCATATAATCTCCACTTTCAACTTTAGATTCTGCTCCCGTTCTCTTCAGGAGTCTGTTGTGGTGATCAGTCTTCTTTTTTCACTGTGGCTTCACTCAGATCTTCTTTACCACTTTAGGGGAAATTACATATCTGCTGGATATCTTCTAGAAACATGATTGCTCTGTTATCATAAACTTGAATGAAAAATGTGAATATTATTCCTAAGCCATCATTGAATATAAATGTACTCTTGGAAACTGCGACTTCACTGAATTACATGGGGAAAGTAGCACGAAAGTCTTTATTGTATTAGTAACTTCCTTTGAAGCTTACACGATTAATGACAAACTTATATGTTGTGCTTATTTTTGTCCAATTCTGATAAGATATGTGAAATGGATTTTGAACTTTCTTTTTGGTAATTAAACTTATGATCTCGCCTTTCTGCCCGAGCGTGCAATTTACTGCTTAATTTTGTGGTGGTTCTGACCGTGTCTTCAGGCACCTGTTAGTGATCGGGAATACAACGCCACCCTCCCTCAAACTGCTTCAATGATTGATTTGGCTTCAAAACTTATAAGTGAAGGCCGGGGATCAGAGTTGATGCCCAGGGATGCAAATCCAGAAGTCCCCATAACTGCTTATAGGTGAGATTGACGTCGTGTATCACATTTCATTTCATACAATTCATGTCTGCTTATGGCCTAGTACCGATGTCACGTGTTTCTCACTTCTGTTACCTGTGTTTGAATGATTTATGAAGATTAGGCACATTATGCTTATGTTTTCTTGAAATTTTTGTTTTGTGTTCATAAGGATGCCCTTTAAAAACCCAGCATCAGGTTTGCTTGCATATATTGTTTTCTTTTTCCTTGCAATAAAGTAATCATGCTTGTTGTTTCTTTAAATAAATTATTTGATCAAAAGCTGAAGGAATGTCGAAGATTGATATTCTGTGGAGTTTTCATACAACTTAAGACTGTAATTAGATTTCGTTGGTCTCCATTACCTGTCACTTTCCATGATGTCCAAAAATTAATTCTAGTCATCGATCAGTCATTTACTTGCTGCTTGTGGAAAGTCATAATCAGGTGCTAGTCCTTAGTGGCTCACTCAAGGATGAACATTATCATCAAGATTTTTGGTTTCAAGAAAGTGCTATTTCTTTTAAATGGGCAACGTTTTTTTTTGAACTGCTATATTATGCACCTCTGTATTGGGATTTCCATGAGAATCTGTTTTTTTAAAATTTATTCATTAAGGTCTAATTAGAGGCGCTTCGGTTTCAAAATACAAAAGATTTGGAAGTCCTCATTTGACCTATATGAGTTCTCAGGATTTTTCACTTGCTTTTCATATATATATTCATTGTGTGTGTGTGTGTGTGCTGTGTGTGTGTGTGTGCAAATAAGTTATATCAGCTGAAAACTGTGTTTGCCTGCAGATACCACTCACTCTGTGCATATAATGGTGATGATGACTTGTTTAGTTCTGACCTGAGTGAAGACCAGCTGAAACAGAGGCTTGGACACATGTCAAATACACCTTGCCAGGTAGATGATTGCCCTTGTACTCAGACGGTGTGTCCTCCCCTGTTAAATTGGTGTAGTGATCACTCCAGTGACTATTTCAACGTGAAAACACGAGATCTGTTTTAGAATCAGTGAACGTACACGGTAAATTAGAAGATCACTGCACCAATTTCACAGGAGAGGATCCCAAATGTCATACTCGAGGACCAAAATCTTTAATTCACTGCAAACAGTTTCCTGGATTTCCCAGGATTCATCAACAGATTCAGGATACATTTTGTGCAATGCATTTGTGTAGGAGCCATTTCATGTTTCTGTATCCCTTTCTTGGCAACTGAATACAGACACTTCTGCAGGTTATATTTTCCATGGCTGATGAATACGTGCCAGAATATGTTGACAAGAAAGCATTGGTCGATAGGCAAGCAATGAAAATCACTCTCGTGTTTGTGTCCTATTTAAGTATGAGAACTTATTGACCAACTGTTTTACTCGTGTTGCGAAACTTGTCTAGGTTATGCAGAGCAATGGGTGGTGCAGAAAAAGTTGAAATAGAATGGGGAAACCATTCTCTGTCGAACCGAGTTCAAGAAGCTGTCCAAACCATTGTGGATTTTGTCAAAAGGGAGATACCCAAAGGGTGGGATGATCCATGGAGTTGATATTGTTGACTGTTGCTTTCAATTATCCATTGTAAGAAGCAGTGTCTTTGTTTTGAGTTAATTCCTTAATATTCTTTTTGCTTGTTCGCCATATAGATAGACATCCCATTTTTGTTTTTCCCTTTTTTTTCCTTCAAGATTTAATCTGTTATTATACCCACGTTTGTATTCTGTGAATTCCGAAGAAATTGAAATAGCACATTTCATATGGATATGGAGATCTTCGACATCTTTTTCTGAATAGAGATTCTGTTTCATTTCATTATTTTTTTTTTCTCTTTTTTCATAGATAATCTGTATTTGATCTTGTGTTTGTGTGTTCAACAAACAAAGTAAATTGATTACACTAATTGGGCATCTCATATCATATGCTTATATTATCTAAAACAGCCAACAACCTATCAACATTACACTCAAGAATAATTCCGTTGCTTATGTGTTGTTTGATTACAAGATTGGTGCTCTCCTTATACGTGATTGAGTAATTAGAGAGGCTACAATTATGGTAATTATATGGAATAGTCTAGAAAAACATAATTAAATATTATCATTAATATTACTACCTCTGTCTCCTATTATAATTCATCCTAGCTTTGCACATAGATTAAGAATTTAAATAAATGATCCAACTTTGGTAGTTTTGGATTAAAATACCCTTAGGTTGATTATAATGATATAAAGCTTTGGAATAAGGATAAAACAAGAAAAAGAGCATTAATTATTGCATTGAAATGTGAGAATGACTTATATTGTGGGAGAGATGAAAAAATGCTAGGATGACTTATAATATGGGATGGGGGTAGTATTATTCATGGTGCCTTCGATCAATACGCTTCTGCAATCTTATGGAAATAGAATGGACATGAAAATTGACCTTCACTTCATTTCCTAGAAGCGGGTGGTGTTGAGAGGGTTCGCCAGAATGTCCGTATGTTGGTCATTTGAGGGGAGAAATGCAATTAGTATTTGTTTGGAGTTCACTAGCTCCTGATTGTGATGAATGTCATTTTCTATATGATTTGTACAAACATGGAATATTGGACTGGCAGATAGACAAGTAGCTCTAATGTTTTCACACCATAAGAATGGGTATCAACAATGAGAATGACTAACTCATTGAATAACCGTTTAAGCCATTGAAGTTCAGCCGCGGTTGTGGAATGTGCCTTATACTCAGCATCAATGCTACTCTTAGCAACAATAGGTTGTTGTTTACAAAGCTAACTAATGAGATTCAACCTAAGAAAAACGCAATAGTGATGGAGCATCGATCATTAGTATCACTTTCCGAGTCAGCATCAGAGTAGGCGTGTAACCGTGTCGTAGTGGAATAATGCAAGAGAAGACCTTCAGAAATAGTATGTTTGAGGTAGCGTAATATCGTTTGACAGCAGTCCAATGTGTATCTCGAGGTTCATGCGTGAATTTGCTAACATCATGAACGGCAAAGTCAATATCAGGTTGGGTAAAGTGTAGACACAAAAGGCCACCAATGATACTTCTTGACGTTGCCTGAAATCGTCCAAGATGATTTGACCGTTGAAATTGTAGTGCAAGCTTTGTATGAGTGATCAACAGCTAAATCCGAGGTGAAGGTACGTCTAAAACTAAATAATCGTGAAGGGTCCCAGAGTTCTTTCTCCGGAAAAACCATCTGACACTCAAGTCAGTATTTGACAGTAAGGTGGAAATTTTGAGTAAGTAATGAAACAGAGTAACCGTAAGAAAATTGCATTAAACCGTAAGTAAATTACGTTACCTTGTGATTGAAGGAGATGATCATTTTCTATAGTGTACCTCAATGAAGATGAGGGTCCAACCAATGGTGATAGTGTGTAGGTCTAGTTCTTGTCAGAATGGTGATTAACTCCCGCCTAATGCATGTTGAGCAAGAGGACGGAAAGTGGCCGAGTAAGACAGGTGATGTGTCCGCTATGGGGAGTATAAGGGTCGTCATGCGCAAGGGATCCTATTAGAGATGCCTATATTCCGAGCTCTGAATACTTGTAGAATAATATAGGTAGGTGACGCTGGGAGACCGGTCCTGACTGTACATATTCGTGGTCTTATGCTCGTAACCTTACTGTGTGAGTGTCACGTGTATGGTGGCCTATCTAGCCTATGTCAAAAGTCCTAGACCCGAGATGGGATGTATACATATAGATCACAGGTTAGGTCTGCTCATAAGTGATGTGGCATGAACTGAAACGAGGAGTCTAACGACGAATATGACGCGTGCTAAGCTCCTGCCAGCTTATAAACCTCGGAATGTGAGCGATTGTTCCAAGTATCGAGATATCCATCTATTCATTGATTGTTGTCTCTTTGAAAAGAGTCTCAATTGCTAAGGACTTTTATGCTTCCCATGGGGGGTATAAAATGAGATTCACCATTTCATTGAAGATATTCGTTACCCCTTACAACTTTCGACGCTTGATTTCATACAAGAATTCTACTTCCCAGAAACATATCCACCCATGCTTTGAACAAGTAAGCCTCATTTCTTCCTTTATTTTTTGAGTTTCGATTTTGTTTCCTCCATGGAGTTTTCCAACATTCCTCCCTAGTACAAGCAGTTCCAGCAGCTCAAGCAGCGATTCATCCTCTTCTAGCGGTAATGGTTCATGTCTAAGTGAAGTATCTTTTTAAAGGCATTTGGGGAAAGAAATCGTTTTGGATGCTTAATTGGTGAAGGATTTATTTTGTATAGATTCAGATTCTAGTAGCTCTTCTGGAAGTGATTCTGATGCTGTTGATGATGCAGCATCTTGACCTGACCCTTTAGTTGGTAATGGACAGGGACCCGGAAGTAGATCCCTTTCTGTGCTGTTTTTTACCTCGGCTTGTTCTTTGTGGATTTTGTGAAGACACGGCTCCACCGCCTAACGTGAATACAAAGCCACTTGTGGATTTTGAATCCTTTGAATCAAAATCCAATTTGCATCGATATATCCTTCTATAACAATTGGTTCTCTTGTATAGTGAAGGTCATACTTACGAGTATATCTTAAGTATCTCAAGAACCTCACTATAGCTTTCCAATGTTCATGACTCGGATTACTAGTATATCTACTTAGCTTGCCAACAAAGATAAGCGATATCCGGTCTAGTACAACTCATTAAGTACATTAGACTTCCAATGATCCTTATGTACTCTAATTGAGATACACCTCACCTTTATTTTTGAACAAAGGTTGACTTTGATCTATTGGAGTTCTAGCTTCATTTGAGTCATCTTTATTGAATTTTTCGAGATTTTATCAATATAATTAGATTGACTCAAAATGAGACCATTAGAATATCTTGTAATTCTAATTCCCAATATCATCTCTCGCTAAACCCATATCTTTCATTTCAAATCAAGGCGTTTAACATATCTTTGGTAGATTTGATCATCTTATCATTACTACCAACTATCAAGATGTCATCCACATAAAGACATAAGATGACATAGCCATCTTTTGTTTCTTTCATGTAAATACATTTATCACATTCATTGGTTTTGAACCCTTTTTCAAGCATAACATGATCAAACTTTTGATGCCATTGTTTTGGTGCTTGTTTTAAGCCATATAATGACTTAACCAATTTACACACTTTCTTATCTTGTCTGGACTAGAAAAACCCTCAGGTTGTTCCATGTAGATTTCTTCTTCTAAATCTCCACTTAAGAAAGCGGTTTTCACATCCATTTGATGTACTTCTAAATTACGCAAAGAGGCTATAGCAAGTACCATCCTAATGGAAGTTATTCTCAATCCTTTGGAGAATATGTGTCAAAATAATCAAGACCTTCTTTTTGACTATAACCTTTTATTACTAGTCTGGCCTTATATTTATCAATAGATCCATCAGGTTTCATTTTCCTCTTAAAGATCCATTTTGATCCTAGTGGCTTACATCCTGGAGGTAGATCAACTAACTCCCAAGAATGATTTTGCAATATAGAGTCTATTTCACTATTTATTGCTTCTTTCCATATTAGACCTTCAGAAGAAGTCGTCGCTTCTTTAAAGCTTTGAGGATCTGTCTCTATTATATAAATGATAAAATCTTCACCAAAAGATTTTTCAGTCCTTGACCTCTTGCTTCTTCTTGGCTCAACCTCAGTTGGCTCTTCTTCATTTACTTGTCCGTAAGGTGATCCTAACATGAACACGCTTTAATGAACTAGGTTCATTTGTTTTAGCCGAAATACATTCTCAAAGAATGATGCATTTCTCGATTCCATTATTGTATTTTTATGTATTTCGAGATTATCGACTTATACACAAGAAATCGATAAGCACTCTTCATTGTGTGTGCATATCCAATGAATATACAATCAACAATTTTGATCCTATCTTTACTACTTTGGGTGTAGTATGCGAGCACCTTTGCAAGGCACCCCACACTTTCAAGTATTTGTAAGAAGGTGGTTTACCTTTCCACAGTTCATAAGGAGTTTTCTCTTGTTTCTTTCGGGTATCTTATTTAAAAGATAATTTCTAGAAAGGATAGCTTCCCCACAAGTTTTGTGATACTCCTGAACTCAACAACATTGAATTCATCATTTCTTTCAATGTTCGATTTTTCCTTTCAAACAACTCCGTTCGATTGTGGTGACCATGGCGCGGTTATTTCATGAATAATCCCATGTTCGGCACAAAAATCACTTAGTGGTGCCAAATATTCAGCCTCTCTATCGCTTCGAGTATTTTGATCTTTTTCCATGTTGATTCTCAACTTCTTTTACGAATAGAATAAATTTATCTATCGCTTCATATTTTCCTTTTAACAAGTATACATAGCAATATTTAGTGCAGTCATCGATAAAGGTAATAAAATAATTATTTCCGCCTCTCGATTGCACAATTTTAAGATCACACACGTCGCTATGTATTAGTTCGAGTGGTTGCGTATTTCTTTCAACATTTTGAAAGGACGTTCTTGTTAATTTCGCTTCAACACAAGTTTCACACTTATGTTCTTTATCAATTTCGAATTTGGGGATATATTTTTTAGACTTATTAATCTACGTAGGGAATCGTAATTAACAATGTCCTAGTCTACCATGTCATAAGGAAGGTGACTCAACCAAGTAAGCAGAACCAGCAATATTATTATTGATATTGTTTAGCCTAACAGCCATTACATTCAGCTTGACCATGCCATTACAGACATACCCCTTCCCGACATACATACCACTCTTAGTTAAAGTAAACTTGTCGGACTCTAAAACAAGACGGAAGCCATTCTTATTCAACAACACTCCAGACACCAGATTCTTGCGCATATCCGGGACATATAGCACATTCTTCAGAGTTAGATGCTTGCCAGAAGTCATCTTCAGAATCACTTCTCCTTTTGCAGCTATAGCAGAAGTAGCCGAGTTTCCCATGAACAAAGTCTCATTACCTTGAACTGACTCGAACGTAGTAAACACTTCCCTGTCAGAGCATATGTGCCTTGTAGCTCCTGTGTCTACCCACCATTCTCTAGGATTTGAATCCATCATGTTCACTTCTGACACAACGGCACAAAGATCACTATCTTCCATGCCTTGAATAATATTTCTTTCAACAATATTATTCTTTGGTAGCTTTTCAACGAAACATGCAATTATAAAAGCCTTACTAAGCTGTATATTTTCAGCTTGAACGTCCTGAAGAATCATCCCTAATTCTTCGATCTGTTCGATGAGTGCTCTTGAATCCACCATCTTGTATTTCAACAACCGTCGAGCTACACATTTCTTTGATTCCGTATTGGTAGCCATTTCTGAAATTTAACACAAAAGATTAAATTTCTTTTCAACAATTTATAGAACAATCTTTAATTGAACTATACTCAATTCAACAAAAGATTCGTTTAGAACTTGTTTTATTGAACCACTATCGTTTTAAACACAAAACAGCTTGGTTTTAATGAAACAGCTCGTTTTAGTTATAAACAGCTCGTTTAATCAAACAGCTCGCATTAACTGAAACAACTCGTTTTTCAATAAAACAGCTCGTTTTTAAGCAGTTCGTTTAAAACAGCTCGTTTAAAATTCAGCTTGATTAAAATCAGCTCGTTTTAAACAGTCAGCTCGTTTTAAAATAAAAAACAGCTCGTTAAAACAGCTCTTTATAGTCAAATCAGCTCGTTTTAAAACCCAGCTTGATTCAACCAAACAACTCGTTTTTACACACCTCGATTCACTTTATTCAATTACAGAAAATTGAATCTTTTCAAACTCGTTTCAAACACAGAATGTAGGAATTCAGTTTGATGAATCTCGAAACACAGAACCTTCGTTGGAAGCCTTTGAATCGAGCTGCATTCGTGTCCGCAGGACGCGCGCATACAAGTTCAAGCTGAAATCCGGATGGATTTGCACCCCTCCCCCCAGCGCCCGCGCGTAGAGAACGGTGTATAAAGTTGGTAAATTCTTACCACTACATTAATACAACATCATATATATGTTGGCTCTTTTCCTTCCTTCCTTCCAATGTGGGAGAAATTGGTTTCTCCAATTTTTCCTTTATTACTAACACTTTCCATTCACCATTTAGGCCCAATATGACATATCATTTAAAATATCCATTTTAACCATCATTTTCCAACAAGTTTGACATCTTTTTATTACAGATGTTTCTTTACTTCAATTTTTTTTTTACTAAATTGAGAGGGCCTTGTTTGAAGATTCGGTATAGGGCTCTAACTCCCACAGGGCCGGCCCTGCATCCAATTGCTCAAAAATAATCTTCATATTATCCTAGGTTTTGGCTCGATCAAGTTCAATGTCTAGAGCCGACAAGGATGTTTCGATTGAGGAAATAGAGATAAAATTATTTTTTATGTATCTTAATTTTCAATTTATGTCTTTTATATCTTTGTATCTATACAAAGAGTTCATCATCATGCAAACTTATCATGGAAATAAAATCTTGTATAATATCCAACATGTCGTATCAAAACTTTTATTTGCAAGTAGTATTCTATCCGCTGCTTGGACATGTTACATTAATGTCATCAAGATATTGATGATCATTTCTCTTATTAAATTTAGACATTATTTTCAAAAAAAATATTTTAAATTTAGACATTATTGTTTAAAAGAACATTAAGTAAATAAAAAATGCAAACATGACAGTGATTTTTTCATTTACAAATATACAAGCGTTTATCCACTACAATTTACATTCTCTCTTCCACCTGATTACAAAAAGAATATATCTTTTGATTAAACGTCAAAAGATCGTAATTCTTTCACCATATTTTACTTTCTTCGCCCAAATTATTTTAACATTTTGTTTGATATTTTTCTGACGACATATTCAAGGCAATTTTCATAAAAAATAGCGCAGTATAACAATAGAACAATAGATTTGGAATATATTTCACCGTAAAACATCGTAGCGAACAATGGATTTGTGTAGCTAACAGAGCCATGATTCCTATTTTTCTTCCTTTTTTCGTCCTTTATTCCTACCACCCCCTCCTTAATTTTACAGGATTAATGATATGGGCATAACGGTCATCTGCACTGTGATACCCCGTGTTTCACGTAAGGGCATAAGTGTCATTTCGAGACTTTATGGTATATTATAGCCTTTATAATAAAGGGTAAATGAAGGTTTTGGGGTGTTTTCTTAGTAAGGATATTTTTAGAAAACTAAGTTTTGCTACAACACCCCAACACTCTAAACCCTTAGCCTCATTTCACTTTGCCTCCAAGTTCGAAAAGAGAGAGAGAAAAGAGGAGAGAAAAGAGAGGGGGAAGAAGAAGATTAATCTTTTCTCGGAGATCTAATTGCTGATTTTAGATCAATCACACCAAGACGATCATGACGAAAAGAGCAACGAGTTGATATAAGTTTTGCTTCGACCAAAGTAAGGATCTTCAAAACCCGTTTTTAGATCTAGAACCATTATCTAGATCTAGAATCTTTCCAAAGCCTTTTCTTAGATTTGAGTTATTTATAGGTTGTAATAACCTTGATTCTACGTTTTAAGTTGAAGAATCGATGGGTGCTTAGATCATGAAGTGTTCTTGCAATTTTCTTTGAAGATCTGCTTGGGTTCAACTTTGCTTCAAGAAATTGAGGTAAATGGGTGTTCAATCGAATATTTAGTTGTTAGTTGCTTTAAATCTTGCCCATGAATTGTAGAAATGTTAGATTTGAATGTCGTAAGTGATAGAAATGGTTAGAAATAAAAAATGCACCAGTCTGAACATTGATTCAGTAAATCCGTGTCGTTTGGCGTTCACCAAAGGCTTTTAGCACGTGCCAGACAACAACAGAGATTTGCAGAATGCTGTTTAATCTTTTAGAACACGCCAGAAGGATTTAGCACTTGCCAAGGTGATACAGAGTTGAACAAGATGCTTCTGTTAAGTTTAGCGCATGCCAAAGTTGACAGAACAGAGCAGGATGCATCGTGGGACTTTTAGCTGGCGCCAAAATGTTTCAGCGCGCACGGAAGTTGCCACAACTGAACATGAAGCTCCTGTTAGCGGTTGGCGGGCGCTAAAAGGTCCAGTAGTGTAGAATCATGTTTTGTTCCCATTTTTGACATACTTTAGTGTAGAGCCTTACGTGAGATGTTGTAAAGTGAAATGTATGTGTTCTGGTGGTTTTGGCTCCGCACCATGTCTCACGGGAGCTTCGATCGGAACACATTTCATTTGGCCTTATGTGATTTAATTGTTATGTGGCGAAGTTAAGGATTTAGTTTCTAGTGGATTTGGTTCAGCACCTTATGGAGACCCTCTGCGAGGAGAAACTCAGGATCATTGGAAGCCTTTTCCCTTAGCCTTGTGGATATTGGATTAGATTCTTAAATTTCTGTGCAATGTGCGTTGTGTAATGTAGAGTTTGTCTAACGTCTAGTGGTCTATAAGAGGCATTTTTATGTGCAATGAACTTAAGTGGTTAGATTAAACATGAAAATACATATTTGACTTTTCTAAAAGCTAAAACATGTTGATCTTTCGTAAGACACGTTTTTGCACCGCTTCATGGAACTATTACACCTCCACAAGGTTAAGTTACCACGAGAGACTTGTGTAATATTCCACGTTGTTAGTTATCGTGTCTTTAGATATATGTTGAGGATATGTCATGGTGCATTCTCACCATGAAAAGTACGTGTCATTAGATCAATGTGTAACAAATGTCTTTGATGGTTATGGCTACTAGTGAGACTAGTAAAGAGGATTGACCTATTTGAAACTACGTGATATTATTATTCTTGTTGGTATTCCATGTGTTATAACGCTTGTACTTATCCTTTATTATGTTGTTTCCCACACCGAGAAGTTGATGCAGGTGATGAGGTGTACGAGTACTAAGAGGAGTGACCTCGTGACATCTTGACGAGCTTGAATGTATTTGTAATATAATCGACTTCTGAGTTTTGGAAGAAGTTTGTAGTAGCATACATTGTTAATCTCTTTTGGTGGATTATCGTTGAACACTTTTGATTTAATGGTGCAATGGAAACAACATTGGATTTCCTATTCTACCCTTAGTATAAATATGTAAATCGAGTCGTTATATCTTCCGCTAAGTAAACTCTGATATTAGTTTTAGAGGCTTATGTACATATATAAGTTAATTAAATTTAAGTTATGTGCTTGCCAGATGTTAAATTTCGAATAAAGACTCGGTATTCGTGAACGAGATGCATGGGCGGCTTTACATAGTGTTTTGGGGGTGTGGCCGACCCTCCTAAAATAAAAATATTATGTACAAATAGTGGAGAATTTTTTTTATAAACGCATATATATGTGTGATTGACCCTCTTATTTTTATGTATTGACCCCCTGTTTTTATCTATTTCTCCATAATTACATGTATAGAATTGAATATCCAAGTATATGTGTGGTACAAAAAAAAAAAAAAAAAAAAAAAAAAATTCTGACCCTCATAGTGAAAATCCACAGCGTCCCCGCTTGCGACGCTGTAACCATCATCAGGCGGCATGTGTAGAGGCTTTAGGGTCACATTACCCCCTAAAAAATAAACTTGTATGTATTTTTTACACTATTTAAAAAATGAAACACTAATTACCTACTAACCGACCTTCTATTTTTTAAATATTGACCCATATCCCATTACCCATAATCAAATTTAGATTTTTAAAATTATTGATTTTAAACTTGTAAAATATAAAATTATTGATTTTAAACTTGTAATACGGGTACTGTTCTCGATCTATGTCGATCCGTATCACCGAATTCTTGCAGCCGTCCCTGTGTACATTGATCATGATGATTATCGTTGTGTCACTGATTGAGACAGTCCCCGTATCATTACTTAATTTACATAGGTTATGAGTCAAAAGGGCCGGTTAGATAAAAAATGAAATGGAGATCGAGTGAAAAAGAAGCAAAATAGAAACGAAGATATATATGGTTATGGTGGACGACGCATATGCATGCATATGGGCTGACGAATGGAGCAGCAGGTAATCTGCATGAAGAAAAAGATCGAAGACGAGAGTAAAGTATCACATTTACACACACCCTCTCCTTTATCTCATTCTCACGCGGAGGAAAACGTAATTGTACAAAGATAAAAAACGTGAGATGTAAATATTTCACACCCTCAAGAGAGAGAAAAAATTAAACTTTGAGAGATGTAAATTAACCTCACGGGACTGCAACATTCAGCATTCAATTCCCATCCTGTACGTACTTGCTTACACAGCCCCCCCCCACCACAACCCTTTCTTACCCCACCATTCTGTAATTCTTCCTTACATATATATATATATATATATATACTCAGAATATGAAAATATTAGTGCCAATTGGAGATCGATCGATCGAAGCATGTCTCATATAGCTGTTGAGAGAAATAGGAGAAGACAAATGAATGAACATCTCAAGGTTCTACGTTCCATGACGCCTTGTATCTATATAAAACGGGTACATTGTTATATTTCTTATGATGTACATTCTTTACATGTTTCCATTACAAGTGATGAATATTGTCGAGAGAGTCTTTTTCACACCAGTATATACGTTATTCTGACCGAACTTGAGTCAGAAAATACTCATCCGTTCCAAAATAACTGAGGCAGTTGTTAAAAAGATTTGTTCCAAATAATTGAGGCAGTTATATTTTCACTGCAACATTTATTGTGTTTTTCCTACATCTATCGTTATTTATTAATGAGTGAGAAAATAAATACAACATTGTATTAATTATAATTTTAGGGTTTTTTTAGTCATTTTGACATTCAAATTAAAGCATTAAGTCACATCCTTGGTATACGTGTTTTTGCAGCGCCGCATCGCTATTTTGAAACAGAGGGAGTAATTTTTATTCTCACCGACTTTGGTTCAGAATGTTCAATATTTTCTGGACTAAATATCGATCAGACAATTGATACTTTCTAACTTAAATTCAGTCAATTCAGTCAGTAAACTAATCAAGATTCTACCCAAAATTGGGTCAGAATCGACTAGTAAAAAGTAGAAAGTTAAAAAAAATATATAGTTAATTGTCAATTATGACACATTTAGAAAGCTGTCAGGATTTTAGGAATATAAGAAAATATTTTAAAGAAGTGAAAATGATATTGAAATTGAAAGTGAATTACGTTGATTTAGTGCTGGGAATCAACGTAATTCACCTTCAAATTCACTTATACTTTCACTTTCACTAGTGAAATGTTCTTTTTGATAAAAATCTTTTCTAATAATCCTTTTTGGCTGACATCTTTCATATTGTGTCCTTTAGGACACTTAGCCAAAAAAAAAAAAAAATTTGGTGTGTTAAGAATTTTTGTAGACGTGAGAAGACTTTTTACATATTCAACGGAGGACAATCGATTATCCTTAGAAATGCACACATTATATCGAATCAATTTGCATATGATTTACAAAAATAAATAAATTCAACTGATTTAACATACTAAAATCCTGTAGTATAACTTTGAATCAATAATTTTTAATTTTTAATTTTTTTCTTTTTTGTTATTAAGGGAGACCAAGCATCAATTATATCGGGTGTGGTAGACTTTATAAAGGAGTTGCATCAAGTTGTGGAATCACTTGAGGCAAAAAAGAGGAGAATGAGTTTAAGCCCTAGCCCAGGACTAAGTCCAAGGACATTATTGCACCTAAGTCCTCCTAATCCTTCTGAAAGTTCATTAATAGGGCTTCAAAATGTTAAAGAAGTTGGAACTTGCTGTAACTCTCCAATGGCAGATGTGGAGGCAAAGTTAGAGGGCTCAAATGTCATTTTGAAAACTGTTTCGAAGCGCATCCCTGGTCAAGTTGTGAGGATTATCACTTTGCTGGAAAAAGTTGGTTTTGAAATTCTTCATATGAGCATCAGCAGTATGGAAGACACTGTTCTTTACTCCTTTATCATAAAGGTATCTGCATTGTTATCTGCATAATTACCACACAGTGACACAACGGTTATGTGCATTGTTGATCATAATGAGTCTAAATTAATCATGATGTAAACTCATCATGATCAACGGTGCAGACGAACATTGTGTCATTGGTTGTGACCCAACGGTTGTGCCCATATCATTATTCTATAACACGATACGAGTACAACCATTATGCGACTAATAGATCGATGATCACACAGCTGAATTTCTTAAGTAGATCATACATAATGGGCCCTACATCATGACCAAAGGATATAAATGGTGTGGCTTGTGTCTTTTTACTAGAAATCACTCATATATAATTACCACGGTCTTAGATGATAATTACCGTTCACATGGGGGTATAAATGGTGCGCCGGCTCGCGTTTTTTCCTCTAGAAATCACTCATTATCACGTTTTGAGATGATAATTATTGTTCACTACGTGGGGTATAAATGGTGCGGCTTGTGTCTTTTTTTTTTACTAGAAATCACTCATTATCACGGTTTTAGATGATAATTATGGTTCACTCGGTAGAAAACCTCTATTGGGTAGTCAAAAAAATGATTAGTAAAAAAAATGTGATGACATTATATATGTGGCTCGATCACCATAAAATCTCTCCTATTTCGTATGGTATAATGATCACTTGGCAATAATTAACATGCAAGTGATCATGTCATATGAATATGAATATCACTATATATAAAACCCTAACATAAATAGATTACAGTAATTTTGACAAGTTAATGCCTCACTTTTGCTTCATCACTATCACAAAAATTCTACTCGAAAATGAAATGACCACAACGAAATGATTATATTAAATGATACACGTCATTTATAATGATGAGATCTATAAATTAAATATTTGAATCCTACCTTAATTATAATTTTAATCAATGACACAAAATTGTTTCATTTGTTACAGATAGGATTGGAATGTCAACTCAGTTTGGAGGAACTAGCCATTGCTGTCCAGCAATGCTTTTGCACAGAAGAAGCTGTTTATGCTAAAGAAATTCAAGCACAATAGAGAATATGATTATAGAGTGCTCAATAAATAATTAATGACTTGTTGTTTTAATAAGGTTTCTTTGCAAGCCAGTTGACCAACACACACACACAACATACAAGAAGGCTTCTGAAGAGAAATGAGTTGTCCACGGTTATGCAGTGTTTTCGAATTTAAAACTTTTTTTCGCTCGTGCAATTTTCAATATATATATATATATATATATATATATATATATATATATATATATATATATATATATATATATATATATATTTACATATTAGAAAAACGATACATCTTTGTGTTCTTATTTCTAATGTTATAACATTTTATTTATCTTATAAAACTAGTAGAAGTACTAATCTCGTTATGCACAATTATGCCCAATCCAAAACATGGAAGGCATACAATATGATGGTGTTATAACGGATTCATCAGGAAGTGATGATGATTATGAGTAAATAACAGACAATTAACAAGTAAGAAATACAAAAACAATAAGAACATATATTTAACGTGGTTTTCGGCAATATGACGACTACTCCACGTACAATCGAGAATTATTTTATTATCAAAGAAAGTTATAATTTACATGCATTACAGATGGTATTTATAGGCCTTGGGAATCCAACCCTAACCGACTTAACAATCAAACCATGCAATGATTGAAATATCGTCCCTAGATGTAACTTAACTATTATGGGAAAAAAAACCCATGCAAACGTGTTCCCCAAGTTTGCTGAGAACCAACTCCGCACAGCAGACTCATCATACCAACTCTGCTGACTTCCTTCAGCTGAACACCAGACTCAGCAGCAGCTTCATGCTTTGCTGATTAGAATAGACTTCCATACATACTCAGTTGAGTATCACATTTAGCTTACCAGACTCAGCATGCACAGTTTAAGTCACCATTACAAATCTCCACCTTGACATGAACTCCATGCAGACTGATCAACCAGATGCACAACCAAGTGCCAGATTTCCTCTTTGTCTTCAGATTTGAATACCTCAGCAAAACCCAAGTACTAGAGAAATCATCTAGAATGGTCAAGAAATATTGTTGTCCATTCACAGTACGATGCCTCAAAAGGCCCCAGGTATCTGTATGAATAAGATAAAAAATATAGCATTTACATTTGTAGTACTTAACAGAAAAGGATTTTTCTTTAACTTGGCTGCAGGACAAACATAACATAGATCATGCTGACAAAAGTTGACATTAGCAGATTGGGAGCTAATAACTTGAAGTCTCTTATCTTGCAGATGTCCTAGTCTATAATACCACATAAGGGCATCATCTAGCCTATCAGACAAAGTAGCATTTTCTACAGCAATGACAATAAAAATCTTGACTGGTTGATCTAATACATAGAGACATCTTTGCAACTCAGCTGAACCAATCACTTTCATGTTCTTGTCCTACAAAACACACTTGTTAGCAGAAAAAACAGCTGCACCTTTTGAATGATTAATCAAAGAAGGTAAAGATAAAAGATTATATTTAAAACCAGGAATACAAAATACATCATGTAAGACCTGCTGAGAATTTACTCTCACTTGTCCAATATGTGTAACAGAAACATTATTTCCATTAGGTAATCCCATTTTTATACCAGTTGAAGGTTTATAATTACTTAACAGCTCTAAAGAACGTACAATGTGATATGTGACACTAGAGTTCAAGATCTATTGAATATGTCTCACTAACTTCAAGCCACATGTCCCTGTAGCAGGTAAAAAATGACTGATTCTGCATTAGGTTGCCCAACAGCAAACCCTGCATGTCTAGGAGGATCAAAACTCTACAGAATCATCAACTTCTCAAGTTGTTGTGCAGTAAGATTAGGAAACCCTGGTCCAATAGATCGACCTATTCTGGGGCCGATCTTCTTCTGCTGACTGTTGCTCTTCTACCAAATTAGCCCTTTTTGACTTGAAACCATGAGGATAACCATGCTTCTTGTAGCAAGTTTCTTTAGTATGACCATTGAATTCGCAAAAACTGCATTGTATTTTCTTAGGATTCTTGGGCCTAGTATTTTCAGCAGGTACAGATCCTAGTCTGCTAACTGCTTGGTGTTGCCCCTGTCCATTCTTCTGAGACAAGAGAATCATAGAGTCTTGATTGTTGGCCTTATTAGCTACATATAACTTATGTCTTTCAAATTTAATGGCCATTGCAAAGGCATCATGGATCTTCAGGAATGGCACCATCAGCATAGCCTGGGAAACCATAGGCTCAAGTTCATCTCTTAAACCTTTAAGATGTTAGCATATATATTTATATATTATATTAGATATTTAGTATTTGCCTTAAGGGTATTTTAGTCTTTTTGTATTTGCTATATAAGCCATTCTTGTAACCTTAAACCCTAAGTTTTCTACACATTCTTGTTAGCCCATGCAAGTGTAGTTCTTCTTCTTCTTCTTGATTTCTTGGTTTCTTGGCTTTTTGATTTATTGTTTATACCAATCCTAACATCGTATCAGAGCCTCGATCCTATGCAAGGCTAAACTCAAACACAACGATTTTTTTTGCTTCGCAAAGACAAGCGTTTTTCTGGTTTCGGTTGATTTTCTCTGGTGTTTGGTGAGTTTACGCTGCTCAATTTATGTGTTTTCTTGTGCTTTGTGTTTGAATCGGCCTTTTCGATTCGTTCAGTCTTGTTGTGAAATTGTTGGATTCGATTTCGCTTTAGTTTGAGTTGTGCATCTTGTTCAAATGGATGACGGTGATGATTCGTTGCAGATCATTAGTGTTCGTTTAGATGGTAAAAACTATTCATATTGGAGTTATGTAATGAAAAAAATTCTGAAAGGCAAACAGATATGGGGTTATATCTCTGGAATTGTTGTGGCTCTTAAATCGGGAGATGACAATGTTGGAAAGGTGTCCTAAACCCAATCGGGTTGGACCGGATCCGACCGGGTCGGGTCATTTACAGTCTATTTAGTTCATGTAATAACTTTATTATGATTAATAAAAGCACTTATGTTATTATATATTGTTTGTCTTCATATTATTTGTTGCATATATATAGTAACGTCCCTAGTATCAATCTGTGATAGAGAAACCATGATAGTGATTATGGTTGATGAGATCTCTAATCACTATAACAAGGTTGGTACTTGAATGTCTCTAGTCTTACATATTATCAAATGGGACATTGATGATATAATCGGACTAGCACGTATTGGATGTCTTCTATCTTTTAGAAGGTAGGGATAGATCTCGTCTATCGAAGTGTAGGGACACTTGGACCGTGACGTGGACGTGTATTAGAGAATGCGTCGTTAGGCCGACCCACTTACATTAAGTGTCACACTATGTGGCGGTTGTGTAATTATCCTTTTGACCGAGTCTTCATGGCATCACGGTGTGGATTGTCATGCTTTGACACTATTGAGATTTCTCCTAACCACGGGCGATCATGCGGTAGTGATTGGGTATGATATTGAAGCATCGCGGAGTATACATGATTGGTCGTCCGGGAATCGCGTATCCTATGATTGGGATTGAATATCCGAAATGGCCTTCTTATAAGGAATGTCTAGCTCTCGAGAATCTTTGCAAAGTGGGAGTAAATGTGTTATTCCGAGAGGCGTGATATCCAGATTATAAGATACGATCGTCAATGTATTGACACTCGAGATACGATCGTATGGATATTATTACAGCGATAGGATTGTAAGTTCACGGTAACTGCTTCACATGAAAGGTAGTAGTCATTGCTTTTGACTCTTCCGATAATTGGGGTCACGGTGTGTTGCTTTGACGCTATCCCGTGATCGTTAGGTATGAAGGGCATTTTAGTAAATTGCACTTTGTGTCTACGGCCAACATATTCGAAGCCTATCGGGTCACACACATATGAACATCGAGTCGGATTAAAATGCGGTTATAGTTGATAACCAAATAAGGAAAGTTTATCTCTAGACTATAAAGGTTATAGTGGTAAATTAATATGGTGGTATTTATTTATTATGAATAAATAAAATACAAGATATTAATTATATATAAATTATATTAATTAAAGAATATTCCGGAAGTCAATTTATTGACTAAAGGGGCGCCACTTTTGAGTGTATGAGATACACTTGGATTGTGCATTTTAATTAATAAATATTGCCATAATATTAATATAGGATATTAATTGATTTTGCAAAATAGATTTATGGTAATAAGATAATTATAATCAATATATGATATTGACAAAATATTATAATTAAAGAGATAAATCAATCTAATTGATTTTCCTTATTTTATTGGAAAAAGGTTTTCTTCTCCCTACACACTAGTATTGGGGCGCCACCTCCTATATAAAAGGAAGTGGGTGTCAAGCTCTTTTGTACATCACAATTGCAAGAGTTCATAATTCTTGTGTAAAATAGAGAGCTCTCCATAGTGAGTTTGTGAGGAAGAAAAGGTCGGTCTAGCGGCGAGGAGTTTTTCCGATAAGCGATCCAAGGAGGATTCGGCGAGGGGTTCGTGTGGATTAGCGATAGAGGCCGGACGCGTGGGCGGCTTGCGCGTGAACTACTCTCCGTTGGCGGTCAAAGCGACGATCTTGTAGATCATCTAAGGTATAACGGTCAAACTACTTAACGTGTTTATTGCATTAAACGAAGAACGATCTAGAAAAGGAAATCAAATTTTAAATTCCGCTGCGTTAAACTAGTGATTTCCTAACAGTGGTATCAGAGACAGACTTCGGGCTTAAGCAATAAGCATAATTTAAAAGCGTAGTATTTAATCGATAGATGCAAGATTTAAATCACGGAACGTTAAAACAAAAAAAAAATAGGGTTCTTGGGAGTCGGCCGATTGGCGGCGCCTCCCTATCTATCGGGCGGCGGCGGCGGTAACCCTAGGGTTGCCGCCCGTCGGCTCTCCTCTTCCAATGGAGGAGATCAACCCTTTTCGTTTTGTGATATTTTATTGTGCATAGATATCTCGTTTGTTTAGTTATGTCATATGGCCAACCAATGGTTCAAATAGTTTGGACCATTTGGGAAACCATATGGCATGTTGGCCTTTCAAATTTTGATTTGGAATAGGCTCAGCCCTTTCCAAATATTTGATTTGGAATAGGCTGGCTTAAGCCACTTCAAAATTTTGATTTTGGAAAGTGGCGAGCCTAAACCAAAATTATTTGGCCTTTCCAAATATTTGATTTGGAATAGGCCTAGCCCTTTCCAAATATTTGATTTGGAATAGGCTGAGCTTTCAAGCCACTTCCAAAATTTTGATTTTGGAAAGTGGTCGAGCCTGAACTAAAATAATTTGGCCTTTCCAAATATTTGATTTGGAGTAGGCTAGCCCTTTCCAAATATTTGATTTGGAATAGCTTTAGCTTTGCCACTTCCAAATTTTGATTTTGGAAAGTGGGCAGACCTAAGCTAAATTTAGTTTTGGAAATGAAACAAATAGGAGACTTTATAATTTTAATTTTATTTTGAATAGTTCAAATTTAATTAAAATTGAAATCGATTAAAATTAAATGTTAATTTTAATTTTCGTTAAATCATATAATTAATTAAAAGTTATTTAATTATTTGATGTGATAAAATAAAGACGCATGAGTAGTTAAAATTAGAATTTAATCTTTTCATAAGATAGAATAGTATGGATTAGATGTGTAGATATAATGTGATTATATGGACCCCGATTGATCATGGACTCACCAATAGGATAGATGGGAATGTTTTCTTTATGTTGGTTTTTGAAAATTGTCCTGGCCGTTATGAAGAACGTGACCTAGCTTACTTTTGCATTTATCCCATTCCTCGAGCTCCCCCCAAATGCGGCGGGTGTAATTATTTATTATGTAACAAGAATGGAGCAAGAAGTTCAAGACCAAGGAGAGATAAAGAACCCATTGGCGTCAAACAATAAAGATCCTATTAGCGGTTGCAGATACCCTTAGTTTGTGACCAGCGGTTTAAATCGGTTTGTATTCGAAACCGCACTAGGAAAAAATCCATGATCATACCGGTTATTTTATGCGCGGAATGTTGTGTATGTTTTACTTTATATGATATCGTAGTAATATGCACATAGTAGATGAGACCATAATTAAACCAAATTAATTAAGTGAATTAATTTAAAATTATTCCCACGCCAAAAATCGAGCCAAAATTGTCTCCCAATATTATAATGACGGTGAAGAGCCTTTGTTCGGATCCAACTGATCGACCACCGTCGGGAGTTGACCTACCACGGGCATATCGTTATTATTGAGACATGATCGTCACGAGATCTCATGAATATTGGGTTATGACTCGACTAAAGTCTTTCGGTGATTGGCCACCGTCAGGGCCGTCTGACTTTAGAGACAAGGGGATTGACTATCACATAGAGATGTGAAACGTCAAAGAGTTGACTAGTCAGCCACTGGGAGTCGCATGCGATGCGACTGGTAGGAGTACCTACCTTTCGAAATTGCCGAGATTGATCGACCACCGTCGGGGATTAAGGCAACTAGATAGGGTCCCAGCCACTAAAGAATTAATTAAAATTCTTGAAAGCCAATAGGGAATAGTTGGCTAGTGGGAGTAAAACCTTATAAATTTCTTAGTGCAAATTTAGGTTTTTATACATGAGCTTTTACTTATTCTATCTTTATTTATTGTTGTAGAAAATGTCAAACAAATTGAACCTTCGTTTTATCATCGAAAACAAGCTTGACGAAACTAATTTTCTCGATTGGGAAAGAAACCTCAAAATCGTTTTGAGGCACGAGAAGATTGGCTATGTCTTGGACGAGGCCCTACCAGAAAAGCCCGCTGAGGGTTCGGCTGCAGATATCGTCGAGAAGTATAACAAGCACTGTTCTGACAGTACTGATGCTACATGTATCATGCTTGCTTCTATGACACCTGAACTGCAGAAACAGCATGAGTCCATGGACGCCTACTCTATCATGGTCCACCTGAAGGAACTTTATGCTTCTCAGTCTCGCACTGAGAGGTACGAGGTCTCGAAGGCCTCTGCGCTTAGTTGTAAGATGGCATTTGGGATTCTTTGTGGGGTCACACGTGCTTAAAATGATCGGGTACATAGAGAGGCTTGGGAAGGCTGGGGCCACAAGTTGGAACGAGTTGAGTATTGACTTGATTCTCGCAATCTCTACCGACTCATTCTCGCAGCTTGTGATGAACTATCACATGAACAATATAGATTGCTCCTGGCGGAGTTATTGAACATGTTGAAAATCAAAGGCACTGTAGGGAAGGGAAAGCAAGTGTTACTTTGGTCACTTCAAGCAAGGGCAAGGCAAAAGCCCAGAAAAAGTCCAAGAAGGCGAAGGCTGCACCTAAGCCAACGCCTAAGATAGCAAAAGACAAATCCAAGGATGCTTGCTTCCATTGCGGTGAGACCGGACATTGGAGGAGAAACTGCAAGGGCTTCTTGAGTACCAAGAAGAAGCATTCTGATGCTTCAGGTATATTTATGATTGAGATCAACATTACTTCTTCTAAGTCTAACCACTGGGTATTAGATACTGGTTGTGGTTCTCATATTTGTACGAATATGCAGGCACTAAGAAGAACTAGAGATCTGAGGAAAGGAGAGGTGGACCTACGCGTTGGAAATGGAGCAAGTGTTGCGCTGCGGGCCGTAGGAGTTTATTTTCTTTCATTGCCCAGTGGGCTAGTACTAGAACTCAATAATCGTTATTTTGTTCCTCGCTTCACGAAGAGCATTATTTCTATTTCTGCATTAGATGTTGATGGATTTTCTTTTACGCTTGAGAATAAATGTTTTTCTTTTCACGTGATGGAATCTTTTATGGTACTGGCATACTTAGCAATGGTCTCTACATATTAGATATGAATGTTGATGTACTTAATATAAATAACAAGAAAGCCAAAACAAATGACTTGAATGAATCCTACTTATGGCATTGTAGACTTGGCCATATAAATAAGAATCGCATTTCCAAACTCCATAAAGATGGAATGTTGGATCAATTCGATTACTGAATCGTTTGATACATGCTAAGCTTGTTTACTTGGCAAGATGACAAAGTCACCTTTTAGTGGCAAAGGGATAAGATCCAATGAATTGCTTGAGCTTATACATACCGATGTGTGTGGCCCAATGTCAATTCAAGCCAAAGGAGGATACTCTTATTTTATCACTTTCACCGATGACCATTCTCGCTATGGTTATATATACTTAATGAAGTATAAGTCCAAGCCTTCAAAAGTTCAAAGAATTCGTAGTGAAGTGGAGAAACAACTAGGTAAAGAAATCAAAACACTTCGATCCGATCGAGGTGGAGAATACCTAGATGGAGAGTTTCAAAGTTATTTAAAGGAGAATGAGATTCTACTGAATGGACCCCTCCAGGGGACGCCACAAATGAATGGCATATCTGAGAGGAGGAATCGTACTTTGTTAGACATGAATGCGTTCCATGATGAGCTATGCGATTCTTCCAAAATCGTTTTGGGGTATGCTCTAGAAACCGCATCCTATACACTCGAACCGAGTTCCATCAAAGACGGTTGAGTCCACTCCTATGAAGTGTTCAAAGGAAGAAACCAACACTAGGTTACATGAAACCTTGGGATGTCCAGCTTTATGTGAAACGAACCATGCCTCGACAAATGGAACCTAGATCGACAAATGTCTGCTTGTGGGTTATCCTAGGGAAACCAAAGGGTACCAATTTTACCACCCGAGGAACAAAAGGTGTTTGTTGCCGGGGTAGCCACTTTCTCGGAAAAAGAGTTTATTCTCGGATAGGGTCGGTGGGAGTAAGATTGATCTCGAAGAAATTCGAGAACCACTTACGGATAACAAATCCGATTGATGGAGGTAGAGGAGACACCACATACAAATGTGGCGCCACCTCTGCCGTGAGACACAATAACACCTCGAAGATCCACCAGGAACGCCGTGGACCCGAAAGGTACACTCAAGCGTGTATCTCATGGAAGATGAGGACCACAGAACTTATGAGGAGGTGCTGTTAAGGCACGACAAAGAGAAATGGCTCGAAGCCATGAATTCTGAGATGGAATCCATGAAGGACAACCAAGTTTGGAACTTAGTTGATCCACCTGAGGGAATAGTTCCCATAGGGTGTAAATGGGTCTTTAAGAGAAAGACCGACATGGACGGTAACGTGACCACCTACAAGGCTAGGTTGGTGGCAAAAGGTTATAAGCAAAGACAAGGAGTTGACTATGATGAAACCTTCTACTTTGTTGCCATGTTAAAATCCATTAGAATTACGCTTGCTATTGCAAAGATACCATGATTACGAAATCTGGCGGATGGATGTGAAAACAAATTTTCCTTAACGGAACTCATCTGAGGAAGTGTATATGACACGACTGAGGTTTCACAACCAATGACGCCAGGATGGTGTGTAAACCGCAAAGATCCATTTATGGATTAAAGCAAGCTTCGGAGTTGGAATCTTCGCTTTGATGAGATAATCAAACAGTTTGATTTCATCAAGAACGAAGATGAGCCCTATGTTTACAAGAAGGTTAGTGGGAGTGCCATTGTGTTCTTAGTGCTTTATGTGGATGACATACAGCTCATAGGGAATGATGTGCCCATGTTACAATCAGTCAAAGCTTGGTTATCCAAGAACTTCTCAATGAAGGACTTGGGTGAGGCAGCCTATATTCTGGGAATAAAGATCTATAGAGATAGATCTAAAAGGTTGCTTGGTCCGTCGTAATCCACCTACATAGACAAGATCTTTCAAGAGATTCGACATGGAGCGATCCAAGAAAGGATTGCTACCCATGTCACATGGGTCTACACTGTCAAAAGGGAATGAGTCCTAAGACAGAGGAGGAAAGGGCACAAATGAGTAAAGTCCCTTATGCTTCGGCAATAGGGGTCTATCATGTATGCCATGTTATGCACAAGACCAGGCGCCTCGTACCCTCTTAGTATGACTAGTAGGTACCAGGTCAATCCAGGTGATGGTCACCTGGATTGTCATCAAAAATATCCTTAAGTACTTGAGACGTATTAGGGATATGTTCCTGGTTTTCGTGAACGATGATTTAGCATTACGAGGTTACACAGATGCCGCCTAAACCGACAAAGACGACTTCAAGTCACAACTGGATTTGTTTTCACGCTTAACGGCGGAGCAAATGAGGTGGAAGAGTTCCAGCGAGGAGACTACTGCGGACTCTACAACGAAGCCGAATACATAGCGGCCTCGGAGGCGGCAAAGGCGCGCTTTGGATGAAGAAGTTCATTCATCGAACTTGGTGTGGTTCCTCCATTGAAGGTCCAGTACCTGCATCTTGTGATAATAATGGAGCGATATCTCAGTCAAAGGAACCAAGGTCTCATCAGAAGTCCAAACAAGTGCTACGGCGCTATCACTTGATTAGAGAGATAGTAGATAGAGGAGATGTAAAGATAGAGAAAGTCCACACGGATGATAACATAGCTGATCCGTTAACCAAGGCATTGTCTCAAGCTAAGCATGAGAAACATGTTCACTTGCACGGGCTTAGGCATATGGGTGATTGGCTTTAGGCCAAGTGGGAGATTGTTGGAAAGGTGTCCTAAACCCAATCGGGTTGGACCGGATCCGACCGGGTCGGGTCATTTACAGTCTATTTAGTTCATGTAATAACTTTATTATGATTAATAAAAGCACTTATGTTATTATATATTGTTTGTCTTCATATTATTTGTTGCATATATATAGTAACGTCCCTAGTATCAATCTGTGATAGAGATACCATGATAGTGATTATGGTTGATGAGTTCTCTAATCACTATAACAAGGTTGGTACTTGAATGTCTCTAGTCTTACATATTATCAAATGGGACATTGATGATATAATCGGACTAGCACGTATTGGATGTCTTCTATCTTTTAGAAGGTAGGGATAGATCTCGCTCATCGAAGTGTAGGGACACTTGGACCGCACGTGGGCGTGTATTAGAGAATGCGTCGTTAGACCCGACCCACTTACATTAAGTGTCACACTATGTGGCGGTTGTGTAATTATCCTTTGACCGAGTCTTCATGGCATCACGGTGTGGATTGTCATGCTTTGACACTATTGAGATTTCTCCTAACCACGGGCGATCATGCGGTAGTGATTGGGTATGATATTGAAGCATCGCGGAGTATACATGATTGGTCGTCCGGGAATCGCGATCCTATGATTGGGATTGAATATCCGAAATGGCCTTCTTATAAGGAATGTCTAGCTCTCGAGAATCTTTGCAAAGTGGGAGTAAATGTGTTATTCCGAGAGAGCGTGATATCCAGATTATAAGATACGATCGTCAATGTATTGACACTCGAGATACGATCGTATGGATATTATTATAGCGATAGGATTGTAAGTTACACGGTAACTGGCTTCACATGAAAGGTAGTAGTCATTGCTTTTGACCTTCCGATAATTGGGGGTCACGGTGTGTTGCTAGACGCTATCCCGTGATCGTTAGGTATGAAGGGCATTTTAGTAAATTGCACTTTGTGTCTACGGCCAACATATTCGAAGCCTATCGGGTCACACACATATGAACATCGAGTCGGATTAAAATGCGGTTATAGTTGATAACCAAATAAGGAAAGTTTATCTCTGTACTATAAAGGTTATAGTGGTAAATTAATATGGTGGTATTTATTTATTATGAATAAATAAAATACAAGATATTAATTATATATAAATTATATTAATTAAAGAATATTCAGTGAAGTCAATTTATTGACTAAAGGGCGCCACTTTTGAGTGTATGAGATACACTTGGATTGTGCACTTTAATTAATAAATATTGCCATAATATTAATATAGGATATTAATTGATTTTGCAAAATAGATTTATGGTAATAAGATAATTATAATCAATATATGATATTGACAAAATATTATAATTAAAGAGATAAATCAATCTAATTGATTTTCCTTATTTTATTGGAAAAAGGTTTTCTTCTCCTACACACTAGTATTGGGGCGCCACCTCCTCTATAAAAAGGAAGTGGGTGTCAAGCTCTTTTGTACATCACAATTGCAAGAGTTCATAATTCTTGTGTAAAATAGAGAGCTCTCCATAGTGAGTTTGTGAGGAAGAAAAGGTCCGGTCTAGCGGCGGAGTTTTTCCGATAAATGATCCAAGGAGGATTCCGGCGAGGGTTTCGTGTGGATTAGCGATAGAGGCCGGACGCGTGGACGGCTTGCGCGTTGAACTACTCTCCGTTGGCGGTCAAAGCGACGATCCTGTAGATCATCTAAGGTATAACGGTCAAACTACTTAACGTGTTTATTGCATTAAACGAAGAACGATCTAGAAAAGGAAATCAAATTTTAAATTCCGCTGCGTTAAACTAGTGATTTCCTAACAGACAAGTATGTTGAATTGATGGAGAAGTGGGATACTTGTAATTCAAAAATCATTACTTGGATTAATAACTCTATTGAGAATAGGATTGGTATGCAATTGGCCTAGTATGATACTGCTAAAGAGGTTTGGGACTATTTGGAGAGGTTATACGTGCATTCTAATTTTGCTTTCCAATATCAGTTGGAAGTTGACATTCGTGCTATGTCACATAATGATAGAAGTATTCAGGAATTTTATTCTGAAATTACTGCTCTTTGGGATCAATTTTCTATGATTGAATCTGCTAAGTTAAGGGCATTTGCACCTTATATTTCTCGTAGGGAGGAGCAACGCCTTGTTTAGTTGTTGATGGCTCTTCGACCGGAATATGAAAATTGTTGTGCGGCCATCTTGCATCGCACTTCTTTACCTTCTGTTGATTCTGTTCTTCATGAGTTGTTGGTTGAAGACACTCGTCTCAAGACTCAAACTGATAAAGGAGTTCACACTTCATTTGCATCTGTTTTAGAAACCCCCTCACAACAGAACAAGTCAAATGCTAAAACAGGTCGTGATTGTCATTATTGTAAGCAACCAGGCCATTGGAAAAATCAGCGTCCTGAATTATTAGCAAGGCAGAAAGCAAATGGTTAGAAGCAAGGTGACAGGTCACAACAACAGCAACATGGTGGACAACAATGGTCATACTCTATGAGGCAAGGGCAGCCCCATAGTAGATCTCATCAGATGACTGCTGCGTTGGTCCATCCCTCTAGTGACTCGGTTGTGGATTCTTCTGTGAATCCTACTATGGACTTTCTTGCGGAGCAGTTTCAGAGGTTTCTTGCTAGCCAGTCTCAAAGTCATCTCGCTGCTCGCCTCAAGACTATTCCATGTCTACTGCTCGCCCACAGTTTGGCCCCATTGCCTAGTTCAGGTAAAAAATCACCTTTATGGATTTTGGACTCTGGAGCCTCATATCACATGTCCTCTGATTCCCCTTCATTTACATCTATGTCTTATGATTCTCTTTCTCCTAATATTATGACTACTGATGGCACACCCTTGTCGGTGACTGGCATTGGTACTATCCACACTTCACATTTCTCCATCCCTAATGCTTATTGTATTCCCCAACTTACTATGAGTCTTGTCTCGGTTGGTCAATTATGTGACTTTGGTTACTCTGTTCATTTTTCTTCCACCTCTTGTCATGTGCAGGATCCCAAATCCAAGAGGTTGATTGGGATAGGCCGTAGACAGGGGGGACTCCATATTTTGGATGAGCTGCAGATTCCGGGTCATGTAGCTACCACTACTATTGACCTATCTTCTTTTCATTTAACTTCTTCATCTTCTAAGTTTTATTGTTGCATTCTAGACTTGGTCATGTATCAGGCTCTCGCTTAAAATATATGAGCAAAGTGGTGTTTTGGAAGATTTGCATCCTCATGATATTTCAGATTGTAGTGGATGTAAACTTGGAAAATTTTCTGCTTTGCCTTTTAATCAAAGTCTATCTGAATCTCGTGCACCTTTTGATTTAGTTCATTCTGATGTTTGGGGTCCTGCTCCTATCCTAACAAAAGGAGGGTCTAGATAATATGTTTCATTTACTGATGATTATACTCGTTACTGTTGGGTGTATCTGATGAGACGTCGTTCTGATTTTATTGATATATATACTTATTTTCAAGCCTATGTCAAAAGTCAACACTTGTTAAATGCTTTCATTCTGACTTAGGTGGAGAATATACTAAGGGAGACCTTTCTGACATCTTTACATCTGATGGTAAATTGCATCAGTCTTCATGCACTGATACCCCACAACAAAATGGTGTTGCTGAGAGAAAACATAGACACATTGTTGAGACTGCCCGTTCTATGCTTTTATCAACTAGTGTTCCAAACGACTTTTGGGGCGAAGCTGTTCTCACATCCGCTTACCTTATTAATAGGATCCCGACTGCTCATAATTCAGGCATTTCTCCTTATGCTAAGTTATTTGGCTTTACTCCTGATTACTCTCATTTGAGAGTTTTTTTGTTCCACTTGTTTTGTCCTTCGTCCACATGTAGAACGTACAAAATTATCTTCTCGTGTCGCTATATGTGTCTTTCTTGGGTATGGCATAGGACAAAAAGGTTATCGTTGTTATGATCCTTCTTCAATGAAGTTGTATGTTTTTCGACATGTTTCTTTTCTTGAGCATATTCCATTCTTTTACCTTCCTGCTAGCTCCCACAATATGACTAGGTCTGATCTTGTTCATATTGATCCTTTCACCTCTGATCACTCCTCTGATTCACCATCTTCCGCCATTGATGCATCACCATCTTCCGTCATTGATGCATCACCATCTTCCTTACATTCTGCTTCTTCACCTTCTCATCATGAGCCTTGTGAAGATGATACTTCACCCCCTGCTACAGCTGCCCAAGCACCCCTTGTGATGATGGATCTAGGTCAGCCTCGTTACCCCAAGCGCAAGTCTACTCAGTTATCTGATTTTGCTTATTCTTGCTACTCTCAGTATTTTGCTTCTTTTCTAGTTTCTATTGACACTTTTTCTGAGCCTACCTCTTATTCAGAGGCGGTTTGTTCTTCTGATTGGCAAAATTCTATGGCTGAGGAACTGTCTACTTTAGACAGGAATGGTACTTGGGATCTAGTCTATCTTCCGGCTGGTAAGAAAACTATTGGTTCTCGATGGGTGTACAAAGTTAAGAGTCAGATGGTTCTATTGAGTGGTACAAAGCTCGTTTGGTAGCTAAAGGGTTTGCTCAAGAGTATGGTATGGATTATGAGGAAACATTTGCTCATGTTTCCAAGATGACATCTGTTCGGGTTCTTATTACTGTCGCATCTATTCGCCAGTGGCATATCTCTCAGATGGATGTTAAAAATGCTTTTCTCAATGGGGATCTTAAGGAAGAAGTATTTATGGTACCTCCACCTGGTGTTTCTCATGCTCCGGGGCAAGTTTGTAGGCTTAAGAAGGCTTTATATGGCCTCAAACAAGCCTCGTGCATGGTTTGAGAGATTTTCCCATGTTGTCACTATTGGAAAGGTGTCCTAAACCCAATCGGGTTGGACCGGATCCGACCGGGTCGGGTCATTTACAGTCTGTTTAGTTCATGTAATAACTTTATTATGATTAATAAAAGCACTTATGTTATTATATATTGTTTGTCTTCACATTATTTGTTGTAAATATATATAGTAACGTCCCTAGTATCAATCTATGATAGAGAAACCATGATAGTGATTATGGTTGATGAGATCTCTAATCACTATAACAAGGTTGGTACTTAAATGTCTCTAGTCTTATATATTATCAAATGGGACATGGATAGTATAATCAGACTAGCACGTATTGGATGTCTTCTATCTTTTAGAAGATATAGATAGATCTCGTCTATCGAAGTGTAGGGACACTTGGACTGTACGTGGACGTGTATTAGAGAATGCGTACGTTAGACTGACCCACTTACATTAAATGTCACACTATGTGGCGGTTGTGTAATTATCCTTTTGACCGGAGTCTTCATGGCATCACGGTGTGGATTGTCATGCTTTGAGACTATTGAGATTTCTCCTAACCACGGGGCGATCATGCGGTAGTGATTGGGTATGATATTGAAGCATGCGGAGTATACATGATTGGTCATCCGGGAATCGCGTATCCTATGATTGGGATCGAATATCCGAAATGGCCTTCTTATAAGGAATGTCTAGCTCTCGAGAATCTTTGCAAAGTGGGAGTAAATGTGTTATTCGAGAGAGCATGATATCCAGATTATAAGATACGATCGTTAATGTATTGACACTCGAGATACGATCGTATGGATATTATTACAAATGATAGATTGTAAGTTACACGGTAACTGCTTCACATGAAAGGTAGTAGTCATTGTTTTTGACTCTTCCGATGATTGGGGGTCACGGTGTGTTGCTAGACGCTATTCCATGATCGTTAGGCATGAAGGGTATTTTAGTAATTTGCACTTTGTGTCTACGGCCAACATATTCGGAAACCTATCGGGTCACACACATATGAACATCGAGTCGGATTAAAATGTGGTTATAGTTGATAACCAAATAAGAAAAGTTTATCTCTAGACTATAAAGGTTATAGTGGTAAATTAATATGGTGGTGTTTATTTATTATGAATAAATAAAATATAAGATATTAATTATATACAAATTAGATTAATTAAAGAATATTCCGGAAGCCAATTTATTGGCATATGGGGCGCCACTTTTGTTGTGTATAAGATGCACTTGGATTGTGCACTTTAATTAATAAGATTGCCATAATATTAATATAAGATATTAATTGATTTTGGAAAAATAGATTTATGGTAATAAGATAATTATAATCAATATAAGATATTGGCAAAATAAATTATAATTAAAGAGATAAATCAATCTAGAAGATTTTCTTTATTTTATTGGAAAAATGTTTTCTTCTCCTCCACACCATATGGGGCGCCCCAACCACTATATATAGGAGGTGGGTGTCAAGCTCTTTTGTACAACACAATTGCAAGAGCTCATAGTTCTTGTGTAAAATAGAGAGCTATCCATAGTGAGTTTGTGAGGGAAGAAAAGGTCCGGTCTAGCAACCGGAGTTTTTCCGATAGCAATCCAAGGAGGATTCCGGCAAGGGGTTCGTGTGGATTAGCGATAGAGGCCGGACGCGTGGACGGATTGCGCATTGAACTACTCTACGTTGGCGGTCAAAGCGACGATCTTATAGATCATCTGAGGTATAACCGTCAAACTACTTAACGTGTTTATTGCATTAAACGAAGAACGATCTAGAAAAGGAAATCAAATTTTAAATTCCGCTGCGTTACTCTGATGATTTCCTAACAGTGGTATCAGAGACAGACTTCGAGCTTAAGCAATAAGCATAATTTAAATGCGTAGTATTTAATCAATAGATGCAAGATTTAAATCACGAAACGTAGAAACAAAAAAAAAGGGTTTATTGGGGGCTCGGCCGACTGGCGGCGGCCCCCTCCCTCTGCGGTGGCGGCGATGGCCCTAGGGCTGCCGTCCGTCGGCTGTCTTCTTCCAATGGGGGAGATAAACCCTTTTCGTTTTGTGATATTTATTGTGCATAGATATCTCGTTTGTTTAGTTGTGTCATATGACCAACCAATGGTTCAAATAGTTTTGGGCCATTGGGAAACCATATGGCATATTGGCCTTTCCAAATTTTGATTTGGAATAGGCCTAGGCCCTATCCAAATATTTGATTTGGAATAGGCCTAGGCCTAGGCCACTTCCAAAATTTTGATTTTGGAAAGTGGCGAGGCCTAAACCAAAACTATTTGGCCTTTCCAAATATTTGATTTGGAATAGGCCTAGGCCCTTTCCGAATATTTGATTTGGAATAGGTCTAGGCCTAGGCCACTTCCAAAATTTTGATTTTAGAAAGTGGCCAGGCCTAGACTAAAATAATTTGGCCTTTCCAAATATTTGATTTGGAATAGGCTGGCCTCTTTTCAAATATTTGATTTGTAAAGGCTTAGCTTGCAGCCACTTCAAAATTTTGATTTTGGAAAGTGGCCAGGCCTAAGCTAAATTTAGTTTTTGAAAGGAAACAAATAGAAGACTTAGTAATTTTAATTTTTGTTTGAATAGTCCAAATTTAATTAAAATTAAAATCGATTTAAAATTAAATGTTAATTTTAATTTTTGATTAAGTCATATAATTAATTAAAAGTTATTTAATTATTTGACGTGATAAAATAAAGACGCATGAGTAGTTAAAATTAGAATTTAATCTTTTTCATAAGATAAAATTGTATGGATTAGATATGTAGATATAATGTGATTATATGGACCCCGATTGATCGTGGACTCACCAATAGGATAGATGGGAATGTTTTCTTTATGTTGGTTTTGAAAATTGTCTTTGGCCGTTATGAAGAACGTGACCTAGTTTACTTTTTGCATTTATCCCATTCCCGTGAGCTCCCCCCGTGTGCGGCGGGTGTATTTATTAGATAAATTATAATGTAACAAGAATGGGCAAGAAGTTGAAGACCAAGGAGAAATAAAGAACCCATTGGCGTACATCAATAAAGATCATATTGGCGGTTGCAAATACCCTTATTTTGTGACCCGCGGTTTCGTCAGTTTGTATTCGAAATCGCACTTAGGAAAAGTCCATGATCATACCGGTTATTTTGTGCGCGGAATGTTGTGTATGTTTTACTTTATATGATATAGTAGTAATATGCACATAGTAGATGAGACCATAATTAAACCAAATTAATTAAGTGAATTAACTTAAAATTATTCCCACGTCAAAAATCAAGTCGGAATTGCCTCCCCATATTATAACGACGGTGAAGAGCCCTTGTTCGACCCAACTCACCACCAAGCGGGGGGTTGACCTACCTCGGGTATATCATCGTTATCGAGATATGATCGAAAGAGATCTCATGAATATTGGGGTTAAGGCTCGACTAAGAATTCTCTCGCCACCACCAAAGCGGGTCGTTTGGATTTTAGAGGCAAGGGGTTTGGCTATTTTCATAAGATGAAATATTGTCAAAGAGTTGACTCGTCAAACAACAAGAATCGTATAAGATATGATCGACAAATCGTTGTCCACCTATTTAATTATTTTCGCCCATCACCCAAAGTTGGGGTCGGGGTAGTTCAATGGGATCTTGCCCACTAAAGGAATTATTTTCTTGAAAGCCAATAGGGAATAGTTGGTGGTGGGAGTAAAACCTTATAGAGCTATTAAGTGCAAATTTAGGGTTTTTATACATGAGCTTTTACTTATTCTATCTTTATTTATTGTTGTAGAAAATGTCAAACAAATTGAACCTTCGTTTTATCATCGAAAACAAGCTTGACGAGACAAATTTTCTCGATTGGGAAAGAAACCTCAAAATCGTTTTGAGGCACAAGAAGATTGGCTATGTCTTGACGAGGCCCTACCGGAAAAGCCCAGCGAGGTTCGGGCCGCAGATGTTGTTGAGAAGTACAACAAGCACTATTCTGACAGTACTGATGCTACATATATCATGCTTGCTTCTATGACACCTGAACTGCAGAAACAACATGAGTCTATGGACGCCTACTCTATCATGGTCCACCTGAAGGAACTTTATGCTTCTCGCCTCTACAGACCGAGAGGTACGAGGTCTCGAAGGCCCCGTTTAGTTGTAAGATGGCATCCGGGATCTTTGTGGGGTCACACGTGCTTAAAATGATCGGGTACATAGAGAGCTTGGGAAGTCGGGCTACAAGTTGGAACGAGTTGAGTATTGACTTGATTCTGCAATCTCTACCGATTCATTCTCGCAGTTCGTGATGAACTATCACATGAACAAGATAGATTGCTCCTTGTGGAGTTATTGAACATGTTGAAGACTGCCGAGGCACCGCGTGGGAAGGGGAAAGCAAGTGTTGCCGGTCACTTGAGCAAGGGCAAGGCAAAACCCGAAGAAGTCCAAGAAGGCGAAGGCTGCACCTAAGCCAACACCTAAGATAGCGAAAAGACAAATCCAAGGATGCTTGCTTCCATTGCGGTGAGACCGGACATTGGAGGAGAAATCGCAAAGGCTTCTTGAGTACTAGAAGAAGCATTTTGATGCTTCGACTTCGTATATATTATGATTGAGATCAATATTGCTTCTTCTAAGTCTAACCACCGGGTATTAGATACTCGGTTGTGGTTCTCATATTTGTACGAATATGCAGCACTAAGAAGAACTAGAGATCCGAGGAAAGGAGAGGTGGACCTACGCGTTGGAAATGGAGCAAGTGTTCTTTACCGGGCCGTAGGAGTTTATTTTCTTTCATTGCCCAGTGGGCTAGTACTAGAATTTAATAATCATTATTTTGTTCCTGCTCTACGAAGAGCATTATTTCCATTTCTGCATTAGATGTTGATGGTTTTTCATTTACGTTTGAGAATAAATGTTGTTCTTTTCATGTGATGGAATCTTTTATGGTATTCGCATACTTAGCAATGGTCTCTACATATTAGATATGAATGTTGAAGTACTTAATATAAATAACAAGAAAGCTAAAACAAATGACTTGAATGAATCCTACTTATGGCATTGTAGACTTGGCCATATAAATAAGAATCGCATCTCCAAACTCCATAAAGATGGAATGTTGGATCAATTCGATTACTTAATCGCTTGACGATGCTGAAGCTTGTTTACTTGGCAAGATGACAAAGTCACCTTTTAGTGGCAAAGGGATAAGATCCAATGAACTGCTTGAGCTCATACATACTGATGTGTGTGGCCCAATGTCAATTCAATCCAAAGGAGGATACTCTTATTTTATCACCTTCACTGATGACCATTCTCGCTATGGTTATATATATTTAATGAAGTATAAGTCTGAAGACTTTGAAAAGTTCAAGGAATTCAGAAGTGAGGTGGAGAAACAACTAGGTAAAGAAATCAAAACACTTCGATCCGATCGAGGTGGAGAATACCTAGATGGAGAGTTTCAAGACTATTTGAAGGAGAATGGGATTCTACCTGAATGGACCCCTCCCGGGACGCCACAAATGAATGGCGTATCTGAGAGGAAGAACCGCACCTTGTTAGACATGGTGCGATCCATGATGAGCTATGCAGTTCTCCCAAAATCTTTTGGGGGTATGCTCTAGAAACCGCATCCTATACACTGAACCGAGTTCCATCAAAGACGGTTGACTCTACGCCATACGAGGTATGGACCAAGAGAAAACCGAGCCTAGGTCATCTAAAACCTTGGGGTTGTCCGACTTACGTGAAGCGGATGATGCCTGACAAATTAGAGCCCAGGTCTGACAAATGCCTATTTGTGGGATATCCTAGGAAACCAAAGGTACCAATTTTACCATCCCGAGGAACAAAAGGTGTTTGTTGCCAGGGTCGCCACTTTCTCGAGAAAAGAGTTTATTCGGATAGGGTCGGTGGGAGTAAAATTGATCTTGAAGAGATTCGAGAACCCCTTATGGATAATAGTCGCTTGATGGAAGTAGAGGACTTGCCACACACGATGTGACACCACCTCTCATCAGGACACACTAGCACCTCGAAGATCCACGAGGGAACGCCGTGAACTCCGAAGGTACATCAAGCGTGTATCTCATGGAAGATGAGGACCCTAGAACTTATGAGGAAGTGCTATTAAGGCATGACAAAGAGAAATGGTGGAAGCCATGAATTACGAAATGGAATCCATGAAAGACAACCAAGTTTGGAACTTAGTTGATCCACCGAGGGAATAGTTCCCATAGGGTGTAAATGGGTCTTTAAGAGAAAGACCGACATGGACGGCAACGTGACTACCTACAAGGCTAGGTTAGTGGCAAAAGGTTATAAGCAAAGACAAGGAGTTGACTATGACGAAACCTTTTACTTTGCTGCCATGTTAAAATCCATTAGAATTTTGCTCGCTATTGCAGCATACCATGATTACGAAATCTGGCAGATGGATGTGAAAACAGCTTTCCTTAATGGGAATCTGTCTGAGGAAGTGTATATGACACAGCATGAGGGATTCACAACCAATGACGCTGGGATGGTATGTAAACTGCAAAGATCCATTTATGGATAAAGCAAGCTTCTCGGAGTTGGAATCTTCTCTTTGATGAGATAATCAAACAGTTTGATTTCATCAAGAACGAAGATGAGGCCAGTGTTTACAAGAAGGTTAGTGGGAGTGTCATTGTGTTCTTAGTGCTTTATCTAGATGACATATTGCTCATAGGGAATGATGTGCCTATGTTACAATCAGTCAAAGCTTGGTTATCCAAGAACTTCTCAATGAAGGACTTGGGTGATGTAGCCTATATTCTAGGAATAAAGATCTATAGAGATAGATCTAAAAGGTTGCTTAGTCCTGTCGTAATCCACCTATATAGACAAGATGTCAAGAGATTCAAAGATGGAGCGATCAAGAAAGGATTGCTTCCCATGTCACATGGGGTCTACCTTTCAAGGAATGAGTCCTAAGACAGAGGAGGAGGAAAGGGCACAAATGAGTAAGGTCCCTTATGCTTCGGCAATCGGGTCTATCATGTATGCCATGTTATGCACAAGACCGGATGTCTCGCACCCTCTTAGTATGACTAGTAGGTACCCACCAATCCAGGTGATGGTCACTGGATTGTCGCCAAGAATATCCTCAAGTACTTGAGACGCGTACTAGGATATGTTCTTGGTTTTCGGGAATGATGATTTAGTATTACGAGGTTACACGGATGCGCTTCCAACCGACAAGGATGACTTTAAGTCACAATCTGGATTTGTTTTCACGCTTAACGGCGGAGCAGTGAGCAGGATGAGTTCCAAGCAGGAGACTACTGCGGATTCTACAACGGAAGCCGAATACATAGCAAATTTCTCGGAGGCGGCGAAGGCGGTTTGGATGAAGAAGTTCATTCTCGAACTTGGTGTGGTTCCTCCATTGAAGGTCCAAAGCCTCTCATCTTTGTGATAATAATGGAGCAATATCTCACTCAAAGGAACCAAGGTCTCATTAGAAGTCCAAACATGTGCTACGACGCTATCACTTGATAAGAGAGATAGTAGATAGAGGAGATGTAAAGATAGAGAAAGTCCACACGGATGATAACATAGCTGATCCGTTAACCAAGGCATTGTCTCAAGCTAAGCATGAGAAACATGTTCACTTGCACGGGCTTAGGCATATGGGTGATTGGCTTTAGGCCAAGTGGGAGATTGTTGGAAAGGTGTCCTAAACCCAATCGGGTTGGACCGGATCCGACCGGTCGGGTCATTTGATCTGTTTTAGTTCATGTAATAACTTTATTATGATTAATAAAAGCACTTATGTTATTATATATTGTTTGTCTTCACATTATTTGTTGTAAATATATATAGTAACGTCCCTAGTATCAATTTGTGATAGAGAAACAATGATAGTGATTATGGTTGATGAGATCTCTAATCACTATATCAAGGTTGGTACTTAAATGTCTCTAGTCTTATATATTATCAAATGGGACATTGATAGTATAATCAGACTAGCACGTATTGGATGTCTTCTATCTTTTCGAAGATAGGGATAGATCTCGTCTATCGAAGTGTAGGGACACTTGGACTGTACAAGGACGTGTATTAGAGAATGCGTACGTTAAACTGACCCACTTACATTAAGTGTCACACTATGTGGCGGTTGTGTAATTATCCTTTTGACCGGAGTCTTCATGGCATCACGGTGTGGATTGTCATGCTTTGACACTATTGAGATTTCTCCTAACCACGGGCGATCATGCGGTAGTGATTGGGGATGATATTGAAGCATTGCGGAGTATACATGATTGGTCATCCGGGAATCGCGTATCCTATGATTGAGATCGAATATCCGAAATGGCCTTCTTATAAGGAATGTCTAGCTCTCGAGAATCTTTGCAAAGTGGGAGTAAATGTGTTATTCCGAGAGAGCATGATATCCAGATTATAAGATACGATCGTTAATGTATTGACACTCGAGATACGATCGTATGGATATTATTACAGCGATAGGATTGTAAGTTACACGGTAACTGCTTCACATGAAAGGTAGTAGTCATTGTTTTTGACTCTTCCGATGATTGGGGGTCACGGTGTGTTGCTAGACGCTTTCCCGTGATCGTTAGGCATGAAGGGTACTTTAGTAATTTGCACTTTGTGTCTACGGCCAACATATTCAGAAGCCTATCGGGTCACAAACATATGAACATCGAGTCGGATTAAAATGTGGTTATAGTTGATAACCAAATAAGGAAAGTTTATCTCTAGACTATAAAGGTTATAGTGGTAAATTAATATGGTGGTGTTTATTTATTATGAATAAATAAAATACAAGATATTAATTATATACAAATTAGATTAATTAAAGAATATTCCGGAAGCCAATTTATTGGCATATGGGGCGCCACTTTTGATGTGTATAAGATACACTTGAATTGTGCACTTTAATTAATAAGATTGCCATAATATTAATATAAGATATTAATTGATTTTGGAAAAATAGATTTATGGTAATAAGATAATTATAATCAATATAAGATATTGGCAAAATAAATTATATTTAAAGAGATAAATCAATCTAGAATATTTTCTTTATCTTATTGGAAAAAGGTTTTCTTCTCCTCCACACCATATGGGGCGCCCCAACCACTATATATAGGAGGTGGGTGTCAAGCTCTTTTGTACAACACAATTGCAAGAGCTCATAGTTCTTGTGTAAAATAGAGGCTATCCATAGTGAGTTTGTGAGGGAAGAAAAGGTCCGGTCTAGCAGCCGGAGTTTTTCCGGTAGCAATCCAATGAGGATTCCGGCAAGGGGTTCGTGTGGATTAGCGATAGAGGCCGGACGCGTGGACGGATTGCGCATTGAACTACTCTCCGTTGGCGGTCAAAACGACGATCTTATAGATCATTTGAGGTATACCCGTCAAACTACTTAACGTGTTTATTGCATTAAACGAAGAACGATCTAGAAAAGGAAATCAAATTTTAAATTCCGCTGCGTTAAACTAGTGATTTCCTAACAGTCACTTCTCTTGGTTTTACCTCTAGTCCTCATGATTCTGCATTATTTGTTAGATCGACCTCTGCATGCCGTATTCTTCTTCTACTATATGTAGATGATATGATCATTACAAGTGATGACGTTGACGGTATTGTGAGTTTGAATGCAACCTTGTCTCGCTGCTTTGATATGAAGGACTTGGGCCCTGTACGTTACTTTTTAGGCATTGAGGTAGCCTCCTCACCACAAGGTTATCTCCTTTCTCGGTCCAATTATGCTGCTGACATTATTCATCGTGCCCGTCTTACTGACACTCGTGTTGCTGATTCTCCTCTTAAGTTGAACGCTCGTTATGCTCCGACTGATGGCCTTCCTCTCTCTGATCCTACTTTATACCGTTCTATTGTTGGCAGCCTTGTATATTTGACAATCATTCGCCCTGACATCGCCTATGCTGTTCACATCGTTAGTCATTTTGTCTCCTCTCCCACCTCTCGTACATTGGGTCATGCTATCGTATTCTTCGTTATCTACGAGGAACTCAGACGTAGTCTTTTGTTTCCTCAACTTCATCCTTGGAGCTTTGTGCCTTTTCTGATGCAGATTGGGCTGGTGACTCAACTGATCGAAAATCCACAATAGGTTCTTGCAAATTTTTAAGGGATTCTCTCATTTCATGGAAGAGCAAGAAACAAGATGTTGTCTCACGCTCTTCCAACGAGGTAGAGTATCGTGATATGGCTTCTACCACGTCTGAGATTATATGTTTACGTTGGTTGTTGGCGGACATGGGTGTTGCACTTTCTTCTCCCACGCCGATGTATTGTGACAATAAAAGTGCTATCCAGATTGCCACAATACAGTTTTTCATGAGCGCACCAAGCACATTGAGATCGACTGTCATTTCACTCGACATCATCTTCAGCATGGCACTATTTCTTTGCCGTTTACTCTGTCTTGTATGCAGCTAGCTGACTTCTTCACGAAGTCTCATACTATCGAGCGTCATAGATTTTTCATTGGCAAACTCTCGATGCTTCTTGCGGCACCATCATGAGTTTGAGGGGGGATGTTAGCATATATATTTATATATTCTATTAGATATTTAGTATTTGCCTTAAGGGCATTTTAGTCTTTTTGTATTTGGCTATATAAGCCATTCTTGTAACTCTACCAAGTTTTCTACACATTCTTGGTTGCCAATGCAAGTGTAGTTTTTCTTCTTCTTGATTTCTTGGTTTCTTGGTTTCTTGGCTTTTTGATTTATTGTTTATACCAATCCTAACATAAGAAACTTCATGACATGTTCAGTTTCCATATGATCCACCAATGTATTGATGGCATTGCACTGGCACTGAGGATCACATGAACATACATGCATGGGTATGATAGTCTTGATTTCTTCCCAAAGAACCATCAATCTTGTAAAATACTAATTGACAGAATCTGTGCATTGCTTCAGCTGATGCATCTCTTTAAGAAGATCTAAGAGCCTCAATGCATCTACATTGGAAAACTAGCAACAAGATTTTCCAAACTGCATGAGCACTCTTGAAATACATCAAACTTTGTGAAATGACATTCTCTACAGAATTCAAAATCCATGACCTCACTATTGTATCACACTGCCTCTATGCACAAAAATCTACTGAATCTGCTTTTGACCTTTTAATTGTGCCGTCTATAAAGCCAATTTTATTCTTGGTGATCAACACCATCTCCATGGACATCTTCAATAGATTATAATTGTTGCCATTCATCAATGGCTGAACAAGTACCAATGATGGATTCTCATTAGGATGAACATAGAATGGACTGCAGGGGCTTAGTTCTTGCTTTTTAGTTGTCATGGCTATCAAGGACTCCAGGAATATACCCGTTTATAAAAGTATAAATGAAAGTCGATCAAGAAATGATAAAAAAACAAAGAATATCCGCAGTTTGCTCTCAAGAAACTGTTGGAAACTCAGCAAAAGTGAAGAATTCGCTCAAGATACTCCAAAAATCAGAAGTAATTAAACGCAGAAAAACATTAGAAACTCTCAAGTTTCTGCTCTGATACCATGTTGAAGTTTGTAGAAAACAAACAAAAATAAAAGAGAAAATGCGGAACTTTATTATTCAAGGAATAATTCTCAAGTTAAATTACAATTCTACTGAACATGGGGTATTTATTGCTTCATTCACCTCATGAATCAGTTATAAGTAAGTTACAAACGGTCATAACAAAATCTAATTAAATATACATTTTATGCGTTTGGTTCATCTGCTGACTAGCTCAGCAGACTGCTGAGTCTTCATGTGATCAGCCGAGTCTTCAAAATTTAGCTGACTTGCACTCAGCTCTTCCTTCAGCACTTATACTCATAGGAGCATGTCGATCTATGACTAGGTGTATTACTCATATCGTCCCAGGACGATGTATCGAGCGGGGTACCGTGACTCAGACCTACGTTGGATGTATGTTAGTCATATTACCCGTGTTGTACCAAAGCTCCATGTCGAGTCAGTAAGAAACATGAACAGAACAGTCAAGACAAGAACATGGATATGTTAAGTAGGTAAGAGACATAAATAAGATAGACAAGACATGAACATGCTACGGTTATTAGACAAGTAAAGTATGGGTTGGTAGATGGTTTATGTAAGCTTGATCAGTAGGACATGAACATAGTAAGTGAGTAATTTTAGTAACGAACAAGTACGTGCATGATGAAATGAATGTAGTTAATAGACCTGTTTTCTATGCATGGTTTAAAGTTGGTTTTTGAGTTGGTTCACTTATGTTTGACAGCAGTTGTAATATATCTGTTGAGGTTGTTAATGAAAGATCTTTAGTGTTAGTTCCCGAGTCTCTTGCTTGTTTCTTTTCTTTTGCGCATTTTATTACTCTGATAAGACATGAAGTTTACGTGAGATTTAGGGTTTACACTAAATGTAACGTGCCAAATTTTTTTTTTTCCGGATAAGGACTCGGTATCCGGGATATGCGCATTACAGTATCGAAAATGCAATGACAATGGTTACTGAAGGTTATTCCGCAAATTATATATATGATGACAAATAAGTCATTACATTGAATAAGATATTTTGAATATATATGGAAACATAAGGATCGATAAACTTATAAAATAATTCAATTTCAGATTTGAAAATCCACATATCTTCTACAAAACAATTTAAACACTTAAATGAAGCCAAATCGGTTAAGTTGAGGTTTCAAAACCATTACTCTTTTTTTAACGAAAACGAAAGATACACACAAACATCTTTTTGTTCACCCGTAACGGGACTCGAACCCTGATCTCAGGCTAGTCTAAACCTTTAGGCCGATACTTTCTTGGTAGCTATTGAGTTCAATAATTAACCGCCAGGTACTAGTTGAGAAAATTGTGCTATGAATAGAGCTCGAAACAGTGGCGGAACCAGAAAAATTTTTCGGAGTGGTCTTGGTATATAAACTGCAAAGCTAAAAAAAAAATCCGGGGAAAAAATAAAAAATGTTGGTAGTGGGATTTGAGCTTACAACATAGAATTATGGAGACTGAAAAGGGTTTGTTCTTAAACCACTAGGATATAAGGTCTTTTGTTCAAAAAAAAGACACATAACATACTAATATTAACACTACTATTAATACAATAATAAAAATTTGGGGGGGCTTGAGACCATATGGGGGGGGGGGCTTGACAACATTTGGGGGGGTTTGAGACCACCCTAGCTATAGGGTGGTTCCGCCCTTGGCTCGAAAGATTTTAATGAAATTTCGAAACCATTACACTAGCGAAACAAACAACTAAGTGGGGCGGATTCAGACCGCGTCTCAACTTTCTGTGCACATATTAGAGATGTTTCCAGAATATCTACATGGTTGAAATGTGCATGCAGTTTATTGTATTTTTCCATTATAGTAATATTTCTTCTCTTTCGTTCGTAGATATAGATCACGTAGGTCACGTTGACCGAAGTATGTTAATTTAGTATCTTATGTGATGCTTGCCACTTGGTCAAGATATGTAAGCACTCTTGATTAAGAAATGCAAGTCAAGGTGGAGAATTAAGTCAACCCTTTGAGGCCATACAGCTTTCTTATTTAATGTTAGATTATTAATCTAACTTAACCATCAAGTCCACAAAGAAAGAGCAACTAAATGGATCTTCCTAAACTACCCCTTCTGATTTTGCTGGCTTTCATATATTATCCAGTTTCAGCTTCTACTCTGCAATACAGATCTCTTGTTGCACCTATCAACAAAGATGACAATACCTCTCTTTACACTATTTCTCTTAACCTCAATGACAAGTATGTCATTGATCTTACTTCTCCATTTCTCTGGTACATATGCTCTTCTCAACAACACCCTAAAATCCCTTGCTCTTCATCAACATGTTCCCTTGCCCAATTATACCCTTCTTCTTGCCGTTCAAACGATTCAAAACGACAAAAGCCGTGTTCTTGTTTAGTCCACCCTGTAAATCCCATTACAAAATCATGTGCTTTATCCCAGTTGACCTACAAAAACTTTTCAGTTTTTGCAGTAAATGGAAGCAACATTCTTGGGATCATAAATTTGAATCATACATTTGTATCTTGTGCTCCGTTGTCGTTCTTGCAATCCTTGCCTACAGGGGTTAAAGGGTTGGCTGGTTTTTCTAGGGCTCCTCTATCTCTTTCAAAACAGTTCAGTCCTCCATCACTTGGATCAAGAAAAAGATTCGCAATTTGTTTGCCAGATTCGTCTACATCGCCCGGGCTCGTTTTCTTTGGAGACGGGCCTTATAATCTGATGCCTCCAACATCTTTTGATGTATCAACTATTTTAGCATACACTCCATTGCTAAAGAATGATCCAAACTCACCTAATTATTACATTGGGGTAAAAGCTATTTCAATTGGTGGTAATCGTACCTTGATTTCAAGTAAAAAGCTAGCACTTGACAGACGATTAGGCCATGGAGGGGTAGTTCTTAGCACAACCTCTCCTTACACTACTCTAAGGAGTGATATCTACAAATCATTCCTTAAGAGCTTAAAGCAGAGCATCCATGGCGTTCCAAGAGTCAAGAAAGTGAAGCCATTCACACTATGTTTGAATGCCACCGCGATTGGATTTAGCCGTGTTGGATTACATGTGCCACAGATTGATTTGGAGTTGGAAAATGGAAAGAATTGGACTGTATTTGGTGCGAATTCGATGAAGATAATTGGTGTAGACACCGCGTGCTTGGCGTTTCTGGACGGCGGTGGGAAGACAACAGAGGCAGTGAAGATTGGATCATTTCAAATGGAGAATAATTTCTTGCTGTTTGATCTAAGAAATTCAAGGCTAGGGTTCAGTTCTTCTTTGTTTTTCATTAGGACTACATGCAGTAACTTCAATTTTACTGGTAATGTGCATTCACCTAAATTTTAATGTCTTAGATTCTGGAATATTGTGATAATAATGTGTATGATTTACCAATTGAACATCCAGCAAACGGAAAAAAGTACTCAGTTAAAAAAAAACCAGACCAGGAAGTGAGGAATTAGTGCTGTTAAACGAACAAAACCGCTCACGAACAAGCTCATGTTCTACTCGTTAGTATATGTGATCGTTCGTTTGTTTAACTTAACGAACCAAGCTTGAACAAGGTTTTAAACTCGTTTCCTAAATGAACGAACATGAAGTTACTCGTGAACGTTCGATTATGTTCGCGAACCTACTTGTATTGATAAATTAATGTAAAACCCAACTTTAACCCATTGGATTGAGATAATGGAATGGAATGGAATGTTTTTTTCATTCTATTCCATCAATATGACGTGTTTGGAAACCGAAGAATGTAATTTGTTTTGATTCCAACGGAATGAAAATTGGTGATTTTCAATCCATCAAAAAGCCTATGGAATGACTCAAAATGGAAAGAAAAAATAAACTCGAGAATAGAAAAATCATTTCATAGCAAAACCACAAAATCATTCCAACTGCAACCTGCGACCAAAAAGAAAAATACATCGACTGCTCCTGCGACACATGGACTACTGTTGTTGTTCTGGCTCCGGCACCGAGTGAAGATTGTTCCGGTGATAAGAAGAGCGGTGGCAGGGTGTATAACTTTGGAATTATAGATTGAAAGATATAAGTTTTTAAAAATATGAATATGAAAGAAAGTGAGTTGTCCATCATAAAATATTTTTGTCATTCTCTCAAATCATCATCTCGATTTCACACTTAGAGTAGCCAAGTCATTCATGATCTCACAATTAGAAATGATTTAATTGAAGAAAATCAATAGAAGTCGTAAAGAGAAGCTTGATTCGGTTAAGTTTGGATCGAGCTCGACAATATGCTAACGAAGATAGCTCAAACTTAAAAGTGGGTTCATTTACCAAACAAATAAATTCAAACTCGTTCGTGTATTAGGCAAATTTAAACTCAAAGATTTGATATTCAGTTTGACTTTCATTCGCTTACGCCTGAACCGGTCCTGTCTAGTTTCATTCTCTGTTAACCGGGCGCACAAGACGAAAGGAAGAATCGTACTATAGACCGCCGCTGCCGGCCGCCACTTACATTCTTCTTCGTTGTTTTCTCAGTCTCCTGTTTTTCTCTTTTCAATAAAACCAATGTTAAATTTGGGGAGAGTGGAGGTATTTTTTTTACAGCAATGGCTCTAAATCTCCTCTTTCTCCTCATCATCATCCTCCTTCCCATCTTTCTCCTCATTTTCCTCTCAATCATTGTCCGCCCAAAAACAATCAAAATCCCAATAAAAAACCGCCACGTATTCATCACCGGTGGCTCCAGCGGCATCGGTTTAGCTCTAGCTCACCAAGCCTCCGTTGAAGGGGCCAACGTTTCCATCCTTGCCCGCAATTCCATAAAGCTCCAAGAAGCCAAGGATTCAATTAAGCTCGTCACTGGCCGTGAAGTTGCTATTTTCAGCGCCGACGTCAGGGATTACGAAGCTGTTGAAAAGGCTGTTAACGATGCCGGCCCGATTGACGTATTGGTTTGCAACCAAGGTGTTTTTGTTCCCGAGGAGCTTGAGAAGCAATCTTTGGATGAAATCAAGTTCATGATTGATGTAAATTTGATGGGAACTTTTCATTTGATCAAGGCAGCTTTGCCCAGTATGAAGAATAGGCCTGGGGGCGGCCCAGCCTCCATCGCCATAATTTCATCTCAAGCCGGCCAGGTATATAAGGGTTATATTTGTATAATGTTTGTGCTTTTTCAAGTTTATTATGGATTTTGTATACTGAATATTTATTCATTTAATAATGTTGACTAGAAACGATTTGTCATTTGTTTAATTTTTCTTGGCCTTCAAAGGAGTTTATTTTAATCCTACTTGCTTGTAACTTTTGGTTTCCTTTTTGATATTTCAAGTTTTTTTTTTTTTTTTCAAAATATCTTATTTAATTCAATGCTGATTATATTGATGTTTTGTTGATTTATGTTCAGATGAATTTTCTTGGCCTCTGATTGAAGATTTCGAGTTTTTTTTTTTCCCAGAATCTTATATTTAATTCAGTGTGATTATGTTAATGTTTTGTGGATTTATGTTCATATATTGTCTAGGTTGGTATATATGGATATGCAGCTTATGCAGCTAGTAAATTTGGGTTAAGGGGCATGGCAGAATCCTTGCAACAAGAGGTGATTGAAGATGATATTCATATTTCTCTTGTTTTTCCTCCTGACACCGATACTCCCGGTTTTGCTGAAGGTTCGACTCTCGTCCTCGTTCCCTTTGTTTTGTTTTTTTATTTGTCTGTTGAATTCGTGTTCATTTTGTTGATACTGGTAAAAGCTTTTGCTCCTGTCTCGGTTGGTCTTTGTATCGAACATTTTGTTTCAGTTGTTTTTCTGGGTCCGCCACCAGTTGCCCTTTGGTTGCAAAAGGGCAGCTTCTAATGTATTTTTGTTATTGAAAATTTGAAAATTATCCCCCCTTCCCCCCTTGGCAGAGAACAAAAAAAGGCCGAACCTTACTAAAATTATAGCAGCTTCCTCTGCGGCAATGAAAGCTGAAGAAGTTGCGGAAAAGGCATTGAGAGGCATCCAATCGGGCAGTTTTTTCGTCCCGTGCAACTTTGAGGGTTTTTTACTATCTCTTGTTACTGCTGGTCTTTCCCCTCAGAGATCCGTCGTGATGGCGTTTGTTGAGGTGGTTTCTGCTGGAATCTTACGTTTAGCAGCTCTCTGTTTCCAATGGAACTGGTATACAAGCATCCAGAAGTGGCAGGCGAAGAATGTTTAGTATCGCTATAAACCCTTCGTTGTTATAGTGAACGAAAAATATTTAACGATTTAAACTCTATCTTGTTGTTGTTGCCATGTGCATGGAAGCATATCTTTGCACTTGGGACGATGACGTGCTGAGCCGATTGCTGGTTCTTTCTGCCCTAGTTATTGGCTTTGTTTGTTGGGCCATTAACATGTTTTTTAGAAGGGATTTCGTCGTAATAAGCACTGAAAAATTGTGCATGGACGCCTATAAAGGGTTCAGGAAGGGCCGTGTTCGGCCTATTTATCTTTATATAAGAGATTAGTAGAAAAACTCGTGCAATGCCCGAAATAGTTTAGAAATTTAAAATGAATGTTTGAAGAACTATGACTACATAAAATGTTGTTAGAATTTGGATGTCAGCGAAGTAATATGTACAAGTGTGTGTTTATGGTCATTATATTTAATGTAAGAGTAATAACCGTGTGTTTTGGTCATTATATTTAGGTGGCATCTATCGACACATATTTACTATTTGCATCTTTGTTTTTTCCACTTATTTCCGGCACCATAAACGTATTTTTTTATTTTTACTTTCGGCAGTGACGTTTCTTTTCGATAATAACATCAGAGGATTGACGTTTCTCACCCGTGATACTTATATCACTATAACGCCTGTGCCACTGACGTTATTACCGAAAACTAACGTCAGTATCAGTGACGTTATTATAAAAAACTAACTTCAATGTCACTGACTTTTTTTACACAAAAATATTCGTGATGCTCAAGTATTTTTGAGTCTTAAGCTTGATTGTGGTGCCAACAATAAAATTGTTGTTCTAATAGAAGCGCATATATTTAATGTAAGAGTAACAACAAATAAATTGCAGTAATAATATATTAATCCATTTGAGTCTTCCTCTTTTTGTTTGCGCAAGGCGTGTTGAGAACAATTGTGCTGGCATTAATCCTTCGGCGATTGTCGGATACCAAGGTGGAGACATCTCCAACAGTTTCTTTGCGTCCATAAGAACCAAACCCGGCATCTTCTGCTTAGCGACCGGAGTTTCTTTCACTCCGACCAACCTTTGAGTCTTCCTCTTTGACATTCCGGTTATGTTCATTTCTCTACCTTATGTTGTTCAATAATTCTATGTAGCACCGACCCCTCTACATGCTGCAAGACATTATAAAAAAATTATTATCGTTTAACATCATATGGAGTGAATAACGCACCGTATGAATGTGTAGGAAAATTTTGTAGTAAAACAATACAAAAAATAATAAACCTTGAATCGTGTAAAAAATTCTCTTAAAAGACTATTTCGAGACAACTGAAATGTCTTATTAGCATAAAACGAGTGTTCCTTTTCCGTTATAAAAAAGACAATAAATACAATGATATCTACCAAAGTGATTTTGAAAAAAATTATATTTTCTATAAAAAAAATAACTCTTCCAAAACTCTCCCTACTTACTAGGATATAGCTATGTATCTATACTCTCTCATTCTAAAAGAGTCTTGCTGATAGTAAAAAATATATTTTAATTAATTGTTCCAATTGAATGCATAATATATGCACACGATTGGAGACCAAATATAACCCTCCAATTAATTGACACAGCAAGCAAATGAAAGGAAATAAATGCCGGCGGAACACATGAATGATTGTAACTTACGTGTAGCTTTAAAGCAAAAAAGGAATAGCAGTTATAAAAGAAAAAGATAACAGTGATTAATAATAAATGTCTAATTCAATACTAAATATCTCAAATATTTAAAATAATTTGTTACATGTAAAATATATAAGATATAAAAAATATTGTTAATATAACTTTTGAAATATTATAATAATATTTACAACAGAATGTAGTGCGCGCTAAGATATATTCATGTAGCTGACAAATAAGCGACAAAAAAATATGGGTTTCTACCCCAGTATTCGATATGCATTAAAGAGCCAAGCTGATCAATAGGGTTCCGGATACCGGGGACTTCCTGATTTCAGAATCAGAAGAAAAAAAAAGAAGGATAAAACAACCAGCGCCAAGCTAAATCGATTGAATTACACAAAAGTCTTATCTATCATATATCCAAAATGCTCATGCTAATCAAAGTAAAAGTAGCAGAAAATTTAACAAGAATGGAAAAGTTGCAATTAATAACATAAGCTATCAAGAGAAAGAAAAAAGGAATAAAATTGACAAAATGTCGTAGATTTGAGTCCCAACAGTATGAATGGAAAGTTTTGATGAATTGGTATAGTACTTTACTAGAAGCTTGAAACTTTGAATAGGTTTGATCACACTAAACACTGTAATAGAAATCTGAAAGGTTTTTAGTAGAATATTCAAGTCAGATCCAGACTTGAAATCATATCAGAAGACTAGACTCTAAACAAGAACAAAAAATTGAGGGGTCAAACTCAGTATAAAAGACTGAGGAATCAGATTCAGTGTAGAAGATTGAAGACTGAAGACTGAGGGATAAGACTCAGAGCTGAAGACTAGAAGACCAATCCAGAAGAAAATATGTTTACTTCTAGGAAGTCAATTGTGATGATTTAAAGCAAACGTGATGATAAGTTTAAGCTACGTAAATATGGTGTATTTTGATCTCAAGTAAATATAAGATCAGAAAATATAAATCAGATCAGGAGACAAAGGTCAGAAATGACGAAAAAAATCATTGGAGTTCAGAGTTTGAATCAAAAGTGAAGATTATCCAGATTAAAAGAAAAGATTCAGATCAGATAAGTATGACATGATCAAAAGACAAGTCAAAATGCAAGAGAAATTAACTGAAAAACAGTTCAGATATAAAGGATCATCATATAAGAGGAATAGACTCAGATCAGAGGAGAAGAAATTATCAGATCTGAAGGACCAGAGTAGAAGACTACTCATGTTGGCCAAAGTATTGAAGATTAAAATAATACAAGTTTAACGTTCAAATTGAAAAGGTTGAGCAAGGATTTAATGCGGCCTAGTGTGTCAGAAATGTTGCAACCGAGGTTTGAAATTGCATAACAGACAAACAAAAGGACCTTATCATATAGTACAAGCAACATCTACAATGTCAGGAATCTTTCAGATTAACGGCTAATTACTTGTCGATCAAACGAGTAGAATTCAGAAAATCCAAGATAGTATCAAGTTATGCAATGGTCATATTATCAAGACACATTCAGCTGAGTAAACAACTTTAGCTGAGTACAAGACAATTCATCCATGAAGAAGCAAAGTGATGTGATCCGTAAATGAATCAGATCCAAATTTGCCCAACTGCGACCCTTAGCTAACCCGTAACTAAGAACCTTGGTATAACCTCAACCCTTAGAGAACTCGTATCTAAGAACCTTGGTATTTGAACGCCACAAGGTATGCACAGAACCTTGGTAAGTTCATATTCAAATACTCTACGAAAGAATACTCACAATAAGCTTGAAAGCTTTATATAAATTCACTCAATAATTATTGTATTGTATTGTGTTCATTACAATGACTCCAAATACCTTTTTATCAATAAACAACGAGCAACGCGACCCTTAGCTAACCCATAACTAAGAACCATGGTATAACCTCAACCCTTATATAACATGTACCTAAGAACCTTGGTATATAAATGCCACGACTAAGAATTCATTTACTTTCAAACCGACCCACTTACTATCTGTTAGTTGATTGACTAATCCTATTGGTGCCCGTTGATCAAAAGAATAAGGCCCGGAACCTTGATAAGTTCATATTCAAATACTATACAAAAGAATACTCACAAAAAACTTGAAAGCTTTATATTAATTCACTCAATAATTATTGTATTGTATTGTGTCCATAACAATGACTCCAGATGCCTTTAAAAAGGCTACAGACTCCAAGTAAATAAGCAACTAAGCAATGTGGGAAAAACAACCTGACCTAGGCGCCACTTATTTGGCTTACTTGACTCTAATAGGCTCAACGTCAGATTTATTGGCTGAAATAAAGACTTAATAACAACTAAAAAAATAAAAGACTCTAAACATTATTCATATGCCCAATAACCCGAATAATAGACTTAATTTGTTCCTTCTTCAATGGGTACCGACTGATGTTCTCCGTAAACGAATCAAATCCAAATTTGCCCAAGGGCCGATTAAAAGTATCAATAAACAATGAGCACCGCGACCTTTAGCTAACCCGTAACTAAGAACCTTGGTGATAATGACAAATATTATCACGGGGGTAATGCGGCTGTTGTATTATGGATATCTGGCTTGTTTGATGTGTTTGTCATGAAGGCATCCGGTGGTGCACGGCGGCGATGTGGTGGTGCATATGAGTGTTTGAGAGTGTTTGAGAGGGTTTGGGAGGAGAAGTATTTTGACAAGAGTTTAGTTCTCTTTGTCTATTTGCCCATTATTCTTTTAATTACACAAGCCCTCCTTTTATAGGCAAAAAGTGGAGCTTAGGGTACGAGAAAGGGCATATAAAGCATAATATACATTGGATTCAGGTAAGCTAAGTAGCTCGGCGGCGTTGACATGTGGTCGCCTATCTACGAGCTTGCTCTCTTGACCTGTCTTGGCTTGCCCCTCTGTTGCTCTCCTCTAAGGCTCGTGTGGTCTCTTATGGACCCATGGCTGAGGTCACAGGTCGCCCCCCCGAACAACCAGTGGCCTTGTAGTCTTGAATGCTCTGGGCGAGGACTATACTGCGGCGACCTTAACTTGACTGGCGTTGCGGACGCTATGGCCGCGGACCTATCCTATCCTGGTGGCTAGATAGGCTGTTTCCGGGGACTCATAGGTGACGATACTATTTAGACATATCAATGGCCCCTTAACTCTATGTCTTAGGCATTTTCATGAAATGTTAAGCGTAGAGTAAAGTGTGCGCAAAGATCGTCTTAGTCTGTTTGGGTCTTTCCGACGTCGTCTTATGCGATTTGTTGTCTTGTGCGACTGTTTACTTAGACCGCGCTATTAAGCGGGACGGCCCTCAAAGTGATTATTTGGCTTGTAGCCTTGTCGTCTTATGCGACTTGTTACTTAGGACTGCGCTATTAAGCGGACGGCCTCAAAGTGATGATTTGGGTCTTTCCGACCTCTGTTGTCTAATGCGATTTGTCGTCTTGTGCGACCTGTTACTTAGGACCGTGCTATTAAGCGGACGGACTCAAAGTGATGATTTGGTTCTTTCCGACCTCTGTCGTCTAATGCCACTTGTTGTCTTATGCGACTTGTTACTTAGGACCGCGCTATTAAGCGAACGGCCTCAAAATGATGATTTGGGTCTTTCCAACCTCTGTCGTCTAATGCGACTTGTCATCTTATGCGACTTGTTACTTAGGACCGCGCTATTAAGCGGGCGGCCTCAAAGTGATTGTCTTATAGCCTGTTTGTGCCGAGCTATTAAGCGGATGGACTTTTGCTGAAGAGAACCCATGTTGGTGGCGAGCTTGTTCCTGGCGAGGCAAGTTGTCGTGGGTAGTGGAGTAGTTGAAGCGTCCGATCGTGGTTGTGTCAGAAGCTTTCTCGATAACTGCCGAGTAATTACGTAGGCAGGTAACCGCCGAGTAACCATGCAGTCCTTGATTGACGTGCTGCAGTAATTACGTGGGCATTGATTGACGTGCCCTAATGATGGCGATTTCGAATTTCAAAATTCAAAAAGTAACCGCCCTAATCTCGACCGTTGGATGGATCGATCCCTGGCCACATAATCCGTCCTCTCTTGCCTATATAAGGTTCCAAAACCAACACCTCCAACACTTTTTCGCCCTCTTATTTTCTCCAGCCTTTTCCTCTCAATTTTGAGCATCTTCAGTGAGCTTTAAGTGTTTTCCGTTTGGAGTTCGGAGGAGAGTTAGAGATTCTGGCTGCAATCTTTGAGGTTTCAGGCGAGATTTGGTTGCTGTGGTAAAGATTTGAAGTTTCCGACGACGAATTTTGAGGTTTCCGGCCTGCTTCTCCAGTTTCCGGCTCATCTTCTAACTCAAGAACAGGTAAATCCCCTTCCCTAAGCTCTTTTCCTTTATTTCTTTCTTGTACTTCAACTCTATCTTGGAGTTCGTTTTATTTTTAGCAATGTAAGCCTGATTTTGGGCGTTTTGGGGGTAAAGTTTGGATTTTTAAGTAGGCTTTGTTCATGTCTCGCTGCAGTTTTCTTCAAAGCATGAACTGGGGTGTTTTTGTGGCTAAAAGATGAGTTTTTTTGGGGGTAGTTATACCTGGGTTTTTATTTTGATGATCGTTCGTATCACTCATCTTTTTGCCTTTCCTTCCTTTTGTTATTGCATTTTGTTTCTCCTGCAAAAACGAAGGGAAAGGTGTCGAGATGGGTGCGATCACCTCCCTGGTGTAATCTTCATTATCCCAGGCGATTTAAAATCTCTGCCTTTCCTTTTGTTTTGCAGGATGTCTGACGACGATTTTAGCCTTGGGGGCGGCTCTGAAGAGGATCAGAAGGTGTTTGATTATGCCTTGGTCGAAGAGGAGATCTCCGCATCCAGCTCTGAGGTGGTCACTCGGGATGACTTGGCCGATGAGCTGCTGAGAGAGATGCTATGGCCCATTTTGTTTTCTTCCTGATCCGAGACCGTGACGGAAGAAAAGTCGCAAAGAAGTGGCCCGGAGCCAGGGTCAAACCGGTACAAGCGCTCTTGGTGGTGATGAGGATATTTTACCTGAGGAGCAACCCGCTGAAGTTGGCTCTAGTGGTGCCGCAGAACATGGCGATGATATAATATACATTGAGGACGCTGCCTTACATGAGTTGATGGGGTTCAGTGAGGATGAGAATGTATCGTGTTGGAATAGTGTCCTAAACCCAATCGGGTTGGACCGGATCCGATCGGGTCGGATCATTTCTACTATTTCTTTATGTTTATACATACATTAAATGGCTTTTATGTTGTCATATATACGTTCTTTTAAAGAACCAATTATGAATTGTTATATGATAACGTCCTTAGTATTAAACTGGGATAGAGAAACCATGATAGGCGATTATGGTTGATGAGATCTCTAATCACTTTAATAAGTTTGATACTTAAATGTCTACAGGTCGATGTACTATTAAGCAGGGCATTGATAGTATGAACATGCTAGCACGTATTAGATGTCTTCGTCTTTAAGGCGGAGAGATAGATCTCGTCTATCGAAGTGTAGAGACACTTGGGTATGCGTGGGCGTGTATTAGAGAATGCGTCGTTAGGCGACCCCACTTACACGGATAAGTGTCACACTATGTGGCGGTTGTGTAATTATCCTTAAGACCGGAGTCTTCATGGCATCACGGTGTGGATTGTCATGCTTTGACACTATTGAGGTTTCCACTAGTGATTGGGTATGATACTGAAGCATGCGGAGTATACATGATTGGTCGTCCGGGAATCGCGTACCCTATCAGTAGGGGTAAATATCCGAAAGGGCCTTCTTATAAGGAATGTCTCGTTCTCGTGAATCTTTGCAAAGTGGGAGTAAACGTGTTACTTCGAGAGAGAGCATGATATCCAGTTTATAAGATACGGTCGTTAATGTTTGACACTCAACGTACGACCGTAGGGATATTATTACAGCGATAGGATTGTAAGTTACACGGTAACTGCTTCACATGAAAGGTAGTAGTCATTGCATTTGACTCTTCCGATGATTGGGGGTCACGGTGTGTTGCTGAGACGCTATCCCGTGATGATCGTTAGGCATGAAGGGCATTTTAAGTAATTTGTACTTTGTGTCTACGGCCAACATATTCGGAAGCCTATCGGGTCACACACATATGAACATCGTGCCGGATTAAAATGTGGTTATAGACGATAACCAAATAAGGAAAGAATTTATCTCGTACTATAAAGGTTATAGTGGTAAATTAATATGGTGGTATTTATTTATTGTGAATAAATTAAATACAAGATATTAATTAAGTTGATTAATTAAATACACTTATATTGATAAGTGGCGCCACATATGTGTATAAGTGATACACTTGGATTGTGCAATTTAATTAATGATATTACACTATTATTAATATTAGATATTAATAAAATAAAATAATATTAATGTATTATGCATATGTGCGTGTGTGCAATGGTGCAAGTTGGTGCTATGCATGCGCATGTGTGTATGTATATAATATATAGATTTATATGTGTTATTTATATATGTGATATATACACATGTGTAAATTGATTTATGGTAATAAAATAAAGATAGTCAATATTAGATATTGACAATATCTTGGAATTATTCAATATAAGATATTGACAAAATCGTAGATTTATTTAATATGAGATATTATAATAAATGAGATAAATCAATCAATTATATTTTCCTTATTTTATTGGTTAAAGGTTTTCTTCTCCTCCACTCCAGGAATAGAGGCGCCACTCATTAGTATAAATAAGAGGGCTTGCCAAGCTCTTTTGTACACCATTCTTCCAAGAGCAATTGTTCTTGTGAAAAATTGCAAGAACTCATAGTTCTTGTGTAAGAAAGAGGGCTTCTATAGTGAGTTTGTGAGGAGGAAAAAGTCGGTCTAGCAACCGGGGTTTTCGATAGCAATCCATGGTGGGATTCCGGCGGGCTGTTCGTGTGGACTAGCGGTAGAGGCCGAACACTTGGGCGGCTCCATCTTTGAACTACTCTCCTTAGACGGTCAAAGCGTCGATCTTTTAGATCAACCAAGGTAACCGCCGTCTTTAGTTTATTCGTTTATTGCTTAAACGAAGTCGATCTTGGGAAAAAGGAAATCAAAATTTTGAATTCATTGCGTTCCCAGCGTTGATTTCTAACGAGTGGTATCGAGAGAGAGCTTGAGCTTAAGCAATAAGCGTGTTTATTTGCGTAGTTAATTTTATCCTTTAAATCACGTAATTAAAAGATGATGTATTTTGATTCAGTAAAACGATACGAAAAGAAATTTTTGTTTTGTGTATTTATGTTTCAATATAGTTCATAGTTGTGATTAGTCGATAGATGCAAGATTCAAATCACGATACGTTAAGTTGAGGTTGAGTGATGGATTCTCGGTGAACCCACTCTTCGTTAATTCGATGTGCTCGACTTTTTCGTCCCGTGATATTTATTGTGCATAGACATCTCGTTGTTTAGTCGTGTCATGGTTTAGGAAACCAACGACATCCCTTTTGATTACGAATCAAAAGGAAAGAAACAAAAGAGAGATTTAATTCTAATTTAATTTTAGAATAGTTCTAATTAATTAAAATTAAATCGTTTAAAATTAATCGTTAATTTTATTTTAGATTAAAATCATTTAATTAATTAAATGTTAATTAGTTAATTGATTAGATAAAATTATTTAATAGATTAAATGTTAATTGATTAATTAAGACGCAAGTAGTTAAATTTTATTTTTATCTTTTTCATAAGATTTTATTGTATGGATTAGATATAGTAGATATAATATGATTATATGGACCCCGATTGATCATGGACTCGACCGATAGGATAGATGTGAATGATTTAATTTTTCTGTTGGTTTAAAATTGTCTTAGGCCGTTATGAAGAACGTGACCTAGTTTATTTTCTGCATTTATCTCATTCCCGTTGACTCCCCCCGTGTGCGACGGGTGTATTTATTTTATTAGATAGAATTAAATGTATCAAGAATGGAGCAGAAGATGGAGACCAAAGAAAGAAGAATAAAGATCCCATTGGAGAATGGCGCATTAAAGATCCTATTGGCGGTTGCAGCTACCCTTAGATTGTGACCCGCGGTTTCATCAGTTTGTATTCGAAACCGCACCTAGGAAAAGTCCATGATCATACCGGTTACTTTACGCATTTATTTATTTTGTGCTTGTATTTATTTTATATGATACGATAGATGCATGACTAGGCACGATCTAGATAAATGTGTAGGATATATATCTATAGAGATAGATATAATTGATGAGACCGTGATTAAAATTAATTAAGTGAATTAATTTACGAAAATACTTCCACAACAAAAATCAAGTCGGAATATTGTCTCCTAATATTATAACGACGGTGAAGAGCCTGTGTTCGGATCCAACTGATCGACCACCGCCGGGAGTTGACCTACCATGGGTATATCGTCGTTATTGAGATATGATCGTATGAGATCTCGTGAATATTGGGTTATGACTTGACTAGAGTCTTTCGGTGATTGGCCACCGTCGGGGCCGTCGACTTTAGAGACAAGGGTTGGTGACACATAGTGATGTGTATCGCCAAAGAGTTGACTAGTCAACCACTGAGAATCACATAGAGATGTGAATGGTAAAGAGTTACCTACCTATCGAAATTATCTTGGTTGATCGACCACCGCCGGGAATCGAGGTAACTAGATGGGATCTCAGCCACTAAAGAATTTTGAAAAATTCTTGAAAGTCAATTGGAAGTAGTTGACTAGTGGGAGCAAAATCATAAACCAAAAGACCATTTTTGATTTTGCGTGTATAAACAAACAACACTCTTTTATTTTCATTTTTAATGTTGTAGTTAGCAAATTCTATATTTATGTTTTATTCTCGATTAGTAAAACCAAACATGATTTATTACTTTTGAGAATCGTTCTCAAATATGGTTAAGTAGTTTTAATCCTTTTTAAAATAAGCAATGACACGAGCAATCCCGTTATAGTAGTTAGAGACAAGGAGACTACATAATTGATGCGATGACTCGAGACTTTCATTATTAAAGGAAAGCGGAAGCTCATGATATTGAATACGATCCAAGATGATCATTCAGTCATACGATGACAAATAATTCAAACGTTGAATAATAATGACCACGTCTAATTTTGGAAAGGTTGTTTTCAAAATTAAAAGATTTAAGTATCGACTTAATTCTATCATTGCTTAAAGGTTAATTAAATAGTCAATGTTTTGAATACGATTCAAAAGGTTAAATAAACTATTTAATAAACTTTAGATTTTCTTTATAAAAGGAAATTGAAGACATAGCTCTTGTGATCTTTCTTAAGTCTTATGAAGACTACAATAAGAAACTTTTACAAGTACTTAAAGGATTAAAAGGAAAGTTAGGGCGTGTGCTTAAATAAAGAACTTATCGAAGTTTCTATTATAGGCAAGAGAGTTGAGATAAATCTTTCCAAATTAAAAGTCAACCCTAAGATATATGATACCTTACAAGTGTGATTAAATTAGAAGGATTGGATGACAAATATGGAAGGTGGAGCAAACGTTGTGACACTTACCATATTCTGGATCTAGTAAACTGATAAAGGAACTAAATAAATGTTATTATGTTCCGGTTCTTATGAAGGACACAAGTTCAGTTATTTGTTAGGATTTAGTAGACACATTCAATTGTAAAGAATAAATGTTATTCCGATAAAGTTGGAAGGTCACTGAACCTAACATACTAGACTGTTGTCACTATATAGTTGATATATGTGATAAGATCTTAACTAAATATTTGTATGGCTGTTATCCTTGATTTGTGGTTACTCTAGGCACAGTCTCTATGGAGGCGTGTAATCAAACGTCATTCTGATGATGTTGAACCTTATGATTATGAATCATGTGGGTTATACGTATCTTATCCAAAGAGGACTAAAATACCCTCTTATGAAAAGGTTGTAAAATCTAGAAAAATTGTCTAAAGCCTAAACATACCGATGTTTGTTGGCTTGTGACAATTAATGCCACAAATAATTGTTTGTTAATCTCTATCACTATTTTTAGAAATAGTTGAATGTACTCAGTGAAGTGCATAATTCAGAAAGACCGAAAAGTTCGAGCTAGTACGAATATGAGATTGATGAGCTACTTAGGAATTAATCTCCAATTAGATTGAAGTGATTAATACCTGAAGGGTGTTTCAGAAGTCGTCTGAAAATGAATAAGATTCTCCCTTGAAGGATACCATCTTTGAGATACACAATTAGATTGTGTTCCCAAAATGGAAACAACACTTTATATGATAAAGGTGTGATGCAAGCCATGCAAAGTATCCCTTACCCGTTTCGGGATAGAGCCCTTTTACTTTACCAAGTTCCAAAGATAATGGTTGAATAAATTCCATATTAGATATGGAAGAGGATAATGTCGAATCTATCTTAACCGATAATTTGAAGTTGCCTTATGCAAGGTCAGAAAGGCTTGGAGCCTAGTATGACATATGCGACTTTGTGGAATATCTAAGCTAGTACGCTAAATATTATTTACTTGTCAGCGGAGAAAAAAATGTTTGTCTCCAAACATGCTGTCTTCTAGAGGAAGTGTTTCTTCCAAGAGAAACAGTGGGAGTGAATCAGATCTCAAAAGAGTTTGAGAACCACAAAGATACATTCAACCATTGGAACATGAAGCGGGCGCCAGCATAGCGATGAGGTGTAGATCAACTTTGCTCGAGTGTACACAAATGTTCTGTAAGTCTGTGGATAACCTAAAGCCTGAAAGAATTCTTTGGTATGTTCATCTTGAAGAATGAATATCTCATGACTTATGAAAGAATGTTTAAAAGGCAAGATTGAGAGATATGGCCAGGAGCCATAATATCTGAATTAGATTCCATCGGTGACAACCAGGTTATGAACCTAGTATGTCTTACCTGAGGAATGTCCCCGTAAAGTGAGCCGATTCTATTCGGATAATACTTGTTATAACCGTATCATGGCTATATGATAGTGTTGAAGGCGTTGGGTAGAAAGCTCGATGTTCATAGACGATAACATGATATGTAAGCCCACGAGATCCATTTATAGACTCAAACAAGTTTCTCTAGACGATTTCTTTGTTAGATAATCAAAGGAGTTTGATTTAGTCAAAAGAAGGATATGCCCCATGTGCAATATGGATAGTGGGAGTGTGTTACGATTTTTGAGTAAGGTATTATATATCTCTCTCGAGAATTATCACCCCATGTCACGATCAATTAATGTTTGGTAGTTCAAGGTTTTATGAAAGCACTTGGATTAGCGAGACTTATTTTTAGAAATAAGAATCTATAGCGATAGATTTAGCTCATTGTTAGATTATAGTTTACCTATATAGATGTGATGCTAAAGAGTTTTAGCATAGGTCACCACAGGGGGTTCTGCTTGTCAGTGTTCTCGAGATCTATCTATGTTAGGACATTAGTCCTAAAGATGAGGTGAACGATGATACTTATGAAAGGTTTCCCTCTCTACGGAAATAGGAACCATCATAAAAGGAATGCCGGATGTTCATAGTTCATGAATAGTCATGAGCAAGTATGAAAGTAAATCTGGTGAATGTCGAGAATATCCTTAAACAAGTTAAGGAAGAATTCTTGTTTTATCGAAACTTGGAATTAAATAAATGTAGATGTACAGACGTATATCCTAAGTCTTATGAAGGCGAGTGGGAGCTACTGTTTGGGTTTGCAGTCACTTTGAATAAGTGATACAGTGAGCTGGAAATGTTCTTAGCTATGGGTCACTGTAAGTTCTACAACTAGGCCAAAACACAAGAGTGCCTTAGGCGCGGCGGAGAGCGATACATGGATCTAGAAGGTTCATTCCTGAACCTTGTACGGTTCTTCCACCTTTTCTATATAGATGATATAGTAAGTGGATTCATTGCTTGGAGCAAGGACCAGGGTCTCGTCAGAGATTCGTGTGTGTGTTGAGGCAGTTCATTTGACTTGGTCAATTCGAACATGATGTGAAGATAGTCTGAGTCCCCACGGATAGCGATCCGTTTATGGCTAGGGCTGGTTGCGAGTATTGCATGAGATTCTTGTGTTTCAACTTGGTCTTGTGTGTACGAGTGATTGGTTTTAGGCCAAGTGGGAGATTGTTGGAATAGTGTCCTAAACCCAATCGGGTTGGACCGGATCCGATCGGGTCGGATCATTTCTACTATTTCTTTATGTTTATACATACATTAAATGGCTTTTATGTTGTCATATATCGTTCTTTTAAAGAACCAATTATGAATTGTTATATGATAACGTCCTTAGTATTAAATCGGATAGAGAAACCATGATAGGCGATTATGGTTGATGAGATCTCTAATCACTTTAATAAGTTTGATACTTAAATGTCTACAGGTGATGTACTATTAAGCAGGGCATTGATAGTATGAACATGCTAGCACGTATTAGATGTCTTACTGTCTTTAAGGGCGTAGATAGATCTCGCTATCGAAGTGTAGAGACACTTGGGTATGCGTGGGCGTGTATTAGAGAATGCGTGCGTTAGGCGACCCACTTACGGATAAGTGTCACACTTATGTGGCGGTTGTGTAATTATCCTTAAGACCGGAGTCTTCATGGCATCACGGTGTGGATTGTCATGCTTTGACACTATTGAGGTTTCCCACAGCCACGGGCGCGATCATGCGGTAGTGATTGGGTATGATCTTCAAGCATCACGGAGTATACATGATTGGTCGTCCGGGAATCGCGTACCACTATCGGTGAGGGTAAATATCCGAAAGGGCCTTCTTATAAGGAATGTCTCGTTCTCGTGAATCTTTGCAAAGTGGGAGTAAACGTGTTACTTGAGAGAGCATGATATCCGGTTTATAAGATACGATCGTTAATGTTTGACACTCAACGTCGACCGTAGGGATATTATTACAAATGATAGGATTGTAAGTTACACGATAATCGCTTCACATGAAAGGTAGTAGTCATTGCATTTGACTCTTCCGATGATTGGGGTCACGGTGTGTTGCTGAGGCGCTATCCGTGATCGTTAGGCATGAAGGGCATTTTAAGTAATTTGTACTTTGTGTCTACGGCCAACATATTCGGAAGCCTATCGGGTCACACACATATGAACATCGTGCCGGATTAAAATGTGGTTATAGACGATAACCAAATAAGGAAAGAATTTATCTCGTACTATAAAGGTTATAGTGGTAAATTAATATGGTGGTATTTATTTATTGTGAATAAATTAAATACAAGATATTAATTAAGTTGATTAATTAAATACACTTATATTGATAAGTGGCGCCACATATGTGTATAAGTGATACACTTGGATTGTGCAATTTAATTAATGATATTACCTATTATTAATATTAGATATTAATAAAATAAAATAATATTAATGTATTATGCATATGTGCGTGTGTGCAATGGTGCAAGTTGGTGCTATGCATGCGCATGTGTGTATGTATATAATATATAGATTTATATGTGTTATTTATATATGTGATATATACACATGTGTAAATTGATTTATGGTAATAAAATAAAGATAGTCAATATTAGATATTGACAATATCTTGGAATTATTCAATATAAGATATTGACAAAATCGTAGATTTATTTAATATGAGATATTATAATAAATGAGATAAATCAATCAATTATATTTTCCTTATTTTATTGGTTAAAGGTTTTCTTCTCCTCCACTCCAAGGAATAGGGGCGCCCCTCATTAGTATAAATAAGAGGGCTTGCCAAGCTCTTTTGTACACCATTCTTCCAAGAGCAATTGTTCTTGTGAAAAATTGCAAGAACTCATAGTTCTTGTGTAAGAAAGAGGGGGCTTCCTATAGTGAGTTTGTGAGGAGGAAAAAGTCCGATCTAGCAACCGGGTTTTCCGATAGCAATCCATGGTGGGATTCCGTGGGCTGTTCGTGTGGACTAGCGGTAGAGGCCGAACACTTGGGCGGCTCCATGCTGAACTACTCTCCTTAGACGGTCAAAGCGTCAATCTTTTAGATCAACCAAGGTAACCGCCGTCTTTAGTTTATTCGTTTATTGCTTAAACGAAGTCGATCTTGGGAAAAAGGAAATCAAAATTTTGAATTCCGCTGCGTTCCCGCGTTGATTTCCTAACATATCGCTCCCTCGCAAACCTTTTTGGGACCTCTCCAAGAAGCCAAAAAGAAAAAAAGAGGGGCTTATGCGACCATGACGGTTGGCGAGGCGGCGGCTAAGGGAAAAACTCCAAAGCCCAACAACTCTGAGGCCTTTAGGGAGTTTTCTCTCCTGAGCCTGTATGAGAAGGATGTAGAGAAGAAGTGGGGGCGGATCCTAAGAAGTAAAGACCTAGCCCGGACTCTCCAGCGTCGCTACAATATTGACCCCGACCTCTACCGGTTTTCTCTGATTGATTTTGATAAGGAGGAGGAGGACAAGTTAAAGCCCGGCGACCGAGAGGATTTCATATGTGCTCGCCGCCCTGGAGATACCATAATTCTCCACTTTGATCATTTTTTCCCAGTTTCCGGCCTCATTCCGACCCATCATGGCTGTTAAGGGTGATTTTATATGATTTATATCGTTATATTTTATAATGATTTCCTCCATATTCGTATTATTTGCATAGAAATTAAGGGTTTAATCGAATTATTGAGCAAATGAGTTTTAAAAGTCTTTAAGTGTAAAGTTGAGCTAATTTCATGATTTTATTGGTAATTATCTATGGTTTTACACTTTGCGTGTTCTTATGGTTTTGAAGGTACATTTACATGTCATGGAGAGGGATGAAAGTAGTTTAAAAGATGTTCAGGTGATGATTTGCATGGAAGGAAAGAGATAGAGATGAAGTTCGAATGAAGATCAAGATGAATTTGGAAGAAAAAGGGACTGGACGAGCGTCCAAATACCTGAACTGGCGTCCAGAGGAGCAATTGGATTCGGATCTTTGAGATGTTAAGCGAACGTCGCGTTTGAAGTCCCGTCCATCACGGACGGGCGTTTGAAATTCGGACGGGCGTCCGGGTTGAAGAAGTTTGATTCGAGTTTTGACAAATCTGATGAACGAGCGTCCAAGTTTACTAAGGACGGGCGTCTGACGTGACTCGGCCCGATTCGAAGATTTTACTGAAGACTGGACGTGCGTCCACTCATCCAGACGGGCGTCCACGGCCGACATCAGCATAACCGACCTAGTTTTCTATAAAAGCAGCCGCATTCTCAACCCTAATTATCATCATATCATCATATCGATTGCAGCCGCCAGAGAACCCTAAATTCTGAGCAGAGGCAGGCTCGGTCGGCAGAGCCTTGTGCTCTGTCGACCGAGGCTAGTTAGGTTTTTTTATTTTATGTCGTTTTTTCTTGTTCGATTCATGAGGATGGTTTGAAGCTGATCAAACTTGGAGCAAGCATGTTAAACTTTTCAGCATCGTTTTTATCTCTCCCTTTGGATGATTTTTTGTGAGTTTTAATTAAGTTGTTTCTTTTCTATGATTTTCATGCTATGCAATTTAAATCGAAAGGTGTTTTGCTATTGATGTTTGCCATATGATGAGAATCGGTGTAAACACTAGATCACCATAGGAAAGAATAGATCTTTTTTTAACCTAAAAATACGAGAGTTGCTAGGTTAGGATATCTAGATTGTTAGATTGATAAATCTTGCACCTTGGTTTGGAAGCGTTAATCTTTAAGATCGAAAGATAAAAGATTGATAGGCGAACTTTTCTAAGAGATTAGGAGTTCATACCTTCGATAGGTGAATCACAATTTTAGTTAAATCATCATAAGATAATTTAGAGAGGAAATTAAGGGTTGCGGGATGGTGGATCATTGCTTGTTCTATGTTCAATCGCTATAGTCATTATCATGCTTTTATGAGTTTTATTGTTTTTCTCGTTTATAGTTTAGTTATGTTACTTAGCGATCTTTCACGGCTTTGGGTGACAATCCTCTGTCCAGTTTACTTTTCGTTTTGTTATTTTAGGTTTTAATAATAATGGTATCAATCTTAGGAAAATTAATGAACTAGATACCCCGATTCCCTGAGATCGACTCCGGTATTAATCGCTATGCTACGATCCCTACACTTGGGGTATACCGGATTATTAAATTTATTACTTGTTATTTTGCTTAGATAAAATCCGAGACAATGGCCTTCATCATTCTCTGTCAGACAATGAAGAAAGAGCCCACCCTTACCTAGTTCAAGCAGTTTCACCTGATCTGCAGGAATTCTTTCCCAAGGAAGGTCTCTGTGAGGGCCAAGACTCCCCGTTTACTCTTTCATCTTCCTAACAAGGTACACAACTAGGGAGATCGCGTCTTCAAGGTCGAATCGAAGGTTGGTTGGCCTTTTCCCCATGTCGCTCCTCGTAAGGGGAAGATTTCTGCTATTGCCTTTGATGATCCCCCCGTTTCTGAGCTTCAATTTATCAAAGGACTTTTGGTGATCATAAAATCTGATGGAGTCGAGCCTTCAAAGAGGAATGTATCCTGGGTTGACCTCCTTGATATGGCGGAGCCCCATTCAAGTAGAGCCGGAATTGTCGGTCCGCCAAAAGCCCAAACCTTGGTGGCTATAGAGCTTGAGGAAAGTGATTTGGATTGGGTCGAGGATTTCTATATAAACCATTGCTTTCCTTCTGAGTGTGCTGTATGTCTGGGTGACCCTAATAGAAGACCTCGCCGTAACTTTCCTTTACTTTCTTATTTTATCATTCTTTGCACCTTATTGCTTTGCTCTTCATTATTTGGTCCTGTTTTTGATAAACTTTTTTTTTCAGTCAGCATGGTGGATGCTAATGAAAGGCGAGCTCAAAAGCAATGATTGGTGGATGAGGCCGCGAAAGCTAGGCAAGCGGCGTTGAAGCAAGCCCTGGGGAGGATTCCTCGTTCCGTGGACGCTTCTGTTATTGATGAGACTTACAATCCCAATCTGCAAACTCAAACGGTGTCTAGTGTGGGCACGGTCCCAAGTCAGGCCGGGGCCCAGAAGAGGTCGCAAGCTGATGTACCACAAAGGTGTCTCAGGGCCTCAAGCGATCTAGATTTGAAAAAATCCAAGCTACCGCGGGAGCTGAAAAGGGCACTGATCTCGCTGACAAGCGCCCTGTAGAAAATTCGACCACACGACCTGAATTTGTGATTGTTGAAGAGGTCGCTGAGGAGGCGGGGGTGCTGCCCAAAAGAACATTGCCTCGTGGGTACAAAGGGAAGGAGGCCATCTGGCTAGATGCCGAGTTTACCCGAGGCCCTCTTGACATGGAGAAAGCAAGCCAAATCAAGGAAGCTATTGCTGACATCATTCCCTTGGGTCGTCTTTCATGGGACTCGCCATCTATAGTGCAAATGGAGATCGGAAGAGGAATTACTGCTCGTGTGGTGGTCCACGACGACGCTCCTGCCAAAGATGAGGTCGCTGAGCTGAAAGACCTCACAGGCCATTTTGGAATCGCGTCTTCAACGGTAAACTTTATTGTTGCTTTTCTATAACTTTTTCATTTTCCACTTCTCTGCGAGCTTACCCCATTTTCTCTGTTTCAACTTGGAACTCGCATCCTCAAAGCCACTAAGGCCGCTGAGAAACATAGTGCCGAGCTTAGGAAGGCGATGGCAGCCCTTGCCGCTTGAGATAAGGCGTAACCACTCACAAACCAAGAATGTGAAAGCGTTGGCGAGAGATAGACCGTCTGAAGGAGGCCATAAAGTAAAGTGCGAGACTGGATGCTGAGTTGCAACAGAAGGTGGCGATCCTAAATGACACCTCGCAGAAGTCAGTTGAAGCTTTAAAGATCGCTGAGGAGGAAGCTGCAAGCTTAAGGGAGCAACTCGCCGCTGCAAACAAGAAAGCTGAGGAGGCTAGCCCCGTGGCTGTTGAAGAGTACAAGTTTTTTTGATGATTTCTTGGACATCCAAGAGGCGAGCTTCGATCAAGGGTTCAATCATTTTGCCCGCTGCCTCTGGACGTATCATGGTCGCGAGTCTGTCAGCCTTGAGGAGATGGCGATGTGGGTTGCCTTGTCTCAGTGGAGGCCTGATTTCCTGGCCCTTCACCTGGACATCCCTTACTCTCCTGAGCATATCATAGATATTAAAACTAGCCAGATGAGGGATGGTGAGCCGGTATAGGACCCTCCCCAAGTCAATCCGGTAAACTTGGCTGTTTTGAAGAATCCTCCTCCAGCTGCAGATGTTTCGGTGTGAACCTATTGAATGCGATGCGCGATGCCCGAAGCCCGACGGTTTCTTAACCTTACTGGCGATCACACCAACACTCCGCATGGCCAAGATTGAAAACTTAATAGTTTTTGCAACAATTTCCTGTGATCTGTAATCATTTAACTCTGCTTTTCGTTTGAACAATTTCGATGCTTTCTTCAGTTATTTGTAACTTGACTTGTGGCCGGGTTTTGCCCATTTGATTTCGTGCGACTTAACTTGTGGCCGATTTTGCCTGCTGATTTATGCACTTGACCTCTTTGACTTGTTATCTTTTGCTCTTGTATGTGTGCGCGGCCCCTTTTACTTTTGCGAGGTTGAGGGAATTTTCTCGCATAGCTCGCTAAATTAATATGGACTCTTGAGCGCGATTGAGTTTGAAAATTTCGATATACGATCCCCTTGTTTTGGCGAGGTTGAGGGCATAACTCGCTAAAACAGTTGAATTTCTGAACTGTCCTTGTGTTTCAGAATTTGAAAATTCCTATATGCGGCCTCTTGTTTCGGTTGAAGCTTTGACGAGCTTGATCTGAACAAAGTAAACATTTCAAGATGCGGCCCCATTGTTTGATCGAAACAAATTTAGGTTTGCAGCCCCCTTGCATGTTGACTCATTTGTGTTAAGGGTGATTTTATATGTTTTATAAGGATATATTTTATGTCAATTTCCCCCATATCTAGATGTTTTTCATAGAAATCGAGCTTTATGTTGAAATATTGAGCAAGTGATGTTTTTAATGGGTTAGTTACAAAATTGTATGATTTATGTGTAAAATTGATGGTTTTGTATTGATTTGGAAGATACTACATTTTGCAATGTGTTTGATGTGTTGTAGATACACAATTTCGACCAAAAAAAGGATTAAAAGAGGTTAACAATCGGATAAAGATGAGAAGATCAATTTTTGATCCAGCTGAACTGGCGTCCAAGCTCCGTCCAGAGTGGATGGGCGTCCATCAAAGTGGACTGGCGTCCAGGAGAAGATTTTTGATTCAGAGAGTTTGGACGCTGAGTGGACGGGCGTCTGAAGCAAGTCCAAGGCATCTGGACGGGCGTCCACTATTCCAGACGGGCGTCCTTAAACCGACTTAGAGCAGCCGCCTCAGTTTTCTATAAATAGCAGCGCGTATTTCAACCCTAAACATACATTATTGAGACCTATTGATACACAATCATTAGGAGAAAACCCTAGGCAGCCCCGGCCCCCTTAGAGGAGGCTGGGGTTGCGATTTTTCTTGTTTTATATTCGTTTTTCTATTTCGTTTTGCTGCCGTTTTATGCTGAATGCTTGGAGGCTGAGCAATTGTTCAAACTATGTGAATCCGTTTCAGCAGGTTCTTTATTTTCAATCTAGATTTGTTTTGTGAATTTGATTAAAGTTGTATCTTTTCTATGCTTATTTGTTATGCAATCAATATCGACAGATGAATTGTTGTTGATGTTTACCGTATGACGTGAGTCGGTGTATGTTGGATCGATAATGGCGCAAATAACACTCTAGAGGGGGGGTGAATAGAGTGTTAACCAATTTATACTCTTTTTCGATAATTCAACACAAGTACTAAACAACTAAGGCGGAAGCTAACTTAGTCGGTTATTCGCTTGTGTTATAAAACCTTAGTGATCAAATTAATTAATTAAAGATTCAAAACAAATGCCCTGATGCAGGCTATACCAAAACAAACAGCAAAAGCTACGCAGTTTGAAGAAAAGGAATATAAAGTATATGCTATATACTTTATCAAAAGGCAGACTATGCAAAAGTTAATTGAAGTGAAAAGATCTTAACAAAAGATACAGGCTGTAATACCAAAAACAATATATATACCTTTACAGTAGCAAATCAACCAAAAACTTATTATAGCAAGACTAATGATACACAAATGATTAAGATAGTAAAACAAGGGCAGCAAACTTTCCAAAGATTACACAGACAATAAAAGATGTTCAGTCAAGATTTATCAAAGTACAAATAACGAGATATAGTAGCTCAAGAAGGTACAACTTTAATCCAAAACATAAAGATGAACTATCAAAGCAATCCTCAAAGCAATAATCGGGTTTAAACAAACCAGATTATCAAGTCTCAGGGTGTAAAAAGCTGAATACAATGTTCGAACACTAAGACGCATTGCCTATTTTATTACGAGAGAAGAACAACAACGAGAATAAAACTTTAGCAAGGCAAAAGCGGCAAGGAAAGTCTCGGGATTAACGGATGCAAAGAAATGAACAAGGGACCTTCGGACCAAAAGCAGAAGATGCGAGATAAAGACACAAAAACAAACAAGCTGCAGATATTAAACAACAGTAACATGGGTGATTCTAATTTTGATTAAGAGCAACACAGTGTGTATGCTGATGATCAAAATCAGAATCAAAACAAATTATGGGGATTAAACACAGACCACTCAGACCAGAATCAAATACAGACTTACATGCGAAGCTAAAAACAAGACTTAAGGTGTCTGATTTCAGGGAGACTCAAGGCACAAGCAATATACCTCACTAGGCAATCAGAACTGGTACATCAGGCCAATCTGATTGTTGCTTACTACCTTGATCAGTTAGAGATTAGACCACCAAAATCAAGTTTACAGCCGAACAGACTCAGACTCACAACCACAGCAAGACTAGTATCTAGCAGGACTACTATCAAACTACTCTAGGCAATCACAGATCACATAAAACACAGAAAATTGAAAAGCAACTGAGTTAAAGTGTTACCTAGACACAAGGAACACTGAAACCTCAATTCAGTATTCTGTCAAGGCTATTGATCAGAGCCTTACTTTTCAATAGCCAAGACCAGAAACTTTGACTCCAACTTCAGTTTGAAAAGGACACTAAAAAGGAGAAATTTGCAGTGTAGTGAAATGTGGGATTGCTCAAGACAGTTTTTCTGAGTTACAATCCTGGTTAATATGACTGGCTATTTATAGCCTTGGAGGTATGACTTAACCTCAAGGCATAATGTGAACATAATTAGAGAAATCAAGGGGAAATCGAGGGGCAATTAATGAGATGATTTTCCTGCCTTGGTTAACCAGTAATTTGTATTTTTAGGTCAATGGACTATGTAAACTCCCTAGGGGCCGTCAGGCAATAGGAGGGAGTAGTACTAGCCAATGAGCCACACATGAATCGGTTTAACCAAGCAATCATCATTTTAACCGAAGTGACTATCCAGCCATGGCAACCAAGGTTTAGATGTTATGGTCAATGAACCAAGTATGTCTGGTCAATGAGCCATTTAAAGTAGGTTAACCATGCAGTCACTATACTGTGAGCGATTTCTCTAAGTAATGTCCTAATAGCACAGATTAAAGGCAACCCGAACCTTGGTTCAATGTTGAATATACAACTTACCATTCACTGAACCAAGGATTAACTCGAATTAAACCAAAGTGAACTATGATGCCAATTGACTTTGGTTTAACTGAGTTTTAGCCATCATTGGGTCACTACCCTCAGCTTTGACTCGACCCTTGACTTCCTAGGGTACTAACCCTCAGTCAAAAACCCTAACCGTACACACCATGAGGGTCAAGTCATTTTACCTGAGCAAGGTGAGTCATCGAAAAAGTACCACCAGGGGCACGCGAACCAAAGATCACTTCAATTTTCGATGAACCAGGTGAATTGGTGCTAGATTCGATCTTTAGCTTTCTGAACCGTCATACCCTACAAACACAAACCAATAGCACAAAATCAGTGAAGTCATATTCAAATCGGTAAAATAAATTGACATAAAACGACATTAACTTAGAAACGATACGACCTGATTTAGGGTTGACTATGATTTCAGAAGATCGAACAATAAAGCCTCGAATCAGTCAACAAGGCTCGTCTTTTCCACATGCTGAAGGCACAGAACCGGAAGGTTTGAGACTTTCATCATTCAAGCATATCAGCGCAAAATCGGGGTGATGAAATCCCCGATTACATACCATAACCGGCCCTTAATCTTCGAATCAAGGCAGCTTCCAATTCTCAACGTTTAGCTCTGTAGAATCGAGCAATTAGTGCATACGATCGAAAGATAACATAGAAAAGGAAAGAATCGCAGCATAAATGAAACGATATCACCTCTTTCATTTCGAAACAGAGACTGAAGAGGTAAGGTCGGAGCTTCCACAAATCAGTGTCAAAACGAGTAGCCATAAGGACAGAATCGGAGTATTGAATGATCAATTTCATCAGAGAAGGAAAGAGAAGAGGAGCGGATACAGATTTTCTGGAGATACGATCGGATTTGGAACGATTGGACATTGAAGGTGAAGAGCGGCTGAGAGAGAGATAGGGTTCAGAATAAAATTGGGAAAATGAAAAGGAAGGAATTAGAGTTCTGGGGTTTTGTCAAAAGTCGGGTCAAAGGGCTTGATTAAAAAAACTTATGATTTAAATAAAATTGATCCAGCACCTAAAGAATGATAAAATATTTAATCAATCAGTAAATCAACTTAATGACATGTTAATAAAATTATTTACTGAAACCTGCAAGACAAAATTAACATAAAAAAAAAGCCATATAATGTAAACATTGTCGTTTCATGGCAATTAGTCACAATTATAAATATAATGATATAATAAGTAATAACATAGATAACAATATCATAATATTATATAAAAGATTTAAATGAGGAGACTGTTATACTTGAAAATTAATCAACACATATAACATAACTAGAACCACAAAATACTCAACAGTGTAAACCTTAGATCACCATAGGAAAGATGGGATTTTTAACCTTGACATAACGAGAGTTGATAGGTTGAATATCTAGGTTGCTAGATTGAGAGATCTTACACCTTGTTTTGAGAGCGTTAATCTCTATAGATCGAGAGATGATGAGATTGATAGACGAATTACCTACGAGAGTAGGAATTCATACTTATGAGAGGTGAACCACATCTTTAATTAAATCATCACAAGACAACGTTAGAGAGGAAATAAAGGGTTGCGGGATCGGTGGATTATTGCTTGTTCGTTGTTTAATCACCATGATCATCGTTTTTATTGTTTTTCCTCGTTTATAGTTTTATTTATTTATTATCGCTTTTATCCTTCCTGGCTTTGGACTGACAATCCTCTGTCCAGTTTATTTTATCGTTTTTAGTTTCGTTTTAGTAACAATCTTAGGAAAATTAATGAACTAGATACCCCGATTCCCCGTGACCGACTCCGGTATTAATCGCTGTACTACGATCCCTACACTTGGGGAATACCGGATTTATAAATTTTATTACTTGTTTGCTTTGTTAGATAAAATCCGTGACAATTTGAAAGAAATTTCACTATGCGGCCCCCTTGTTTCGATTGAGGTCGCTAAGATCTTGCTCACGATGATAGAACGAAAATTTAACCTGCGGCCCCCTTGTTTGGGAAGAGCTACGGTGACCTCGTTGAAATACGTTGTCTGTACTTTGTTGAAGTTTTTGAAAATTTCAACCTGCGGCCCCCTAATTTTTTGGTGAGTCTGCAATGTTGGGATCGCCAGAAATTTAAGGCGGAATTGTCTCAAGTTGAAATTTTCGCTTATCCGGCCCTCTAATTTTTTAAGTAAGTCGAGGGCGAGCTGGAGTGAAACAGGACTAACCTCCTTGACTATAATGTAAAATTCGTTGTCCCGAGGTAAGTAGTGGGCGTGTTGCTGGAAAGCTGAGGTTTTGCCTTGATTGGACAGCTCTTTGGTAGGCTTTTGACCATTTAGGTAACTGCGCCGTGACTGTAGTCTCGAATCTCGTCTCGATGACTGTCAGGCCGCGTGAATTGTGACCGTCTGATTCTGTTAATCTTGACCGCTTATTCTGTTTTTATCCTCTAGAAGAGGGGGGTTTCCCTGCTCTTTCTTTACACCTTTCATGCACAAATCCTTATTTTCTGATGTCTTTCCGATCCAGCGAGGGTAGTTCGGTACGAGTGTACAAAGCCCGCCCTATGCGCGATGTTTCTCCCTTCTTTTTCACTGCCTCTAACACTGCCAAGTCCTATTTCTGGCGTTACTCGGTATGGTTAAGCTTATGAGGGAGAGGGGTTTGAACGAGGACAAAGCAGAAGGTGATGGCTCTTTGCTCCGGGTTCGGCTTTCTGGGTGGTCGGACTTTGTCTCCCCACCTATGACACCTTTCAACCTTACAATGGTGAGGGAATTTTACTCAGTCTTGTCAGAGATTTCTCCTGAGGAAGCTGTTAGCTGTGTCGTCCTTTGGGGTGTTTCAGTTGACTTTACCCCAGAGGCTATCGATGGGTTTCTTCGTATCCCTGCCATCGACCCCACTGCTCATTATGAGGTTGCTAGGAATCTTGGCGAAGAGCAAAGTAGGCTAATTCACCTACATCGCGCAACTCGTGAGCTTTTCCCCAATCGCCAAAGTCCTCACACACTAGGCCCCGCGTCTGACTTATCTCGTTGCAATCGAGAGTGGAAAATGTTTATCAACTCGTGAGCTCTTCCATCCGTGGATTTCGGGGTCGTTGTTTACGACTAATTTTGTGGTTTATATCGAGTTATTCCGTAACAATATCTTCCGTGTTTTAGTGTTTTTTTTTTTTTATAGAAAATCACTTGCTAAAAGGATAAATTGGAAGAATGGGTTTAGAATTTATTAAAGTGTGAAAATCGAGCTATTTATGTGGTTTTTATTTATTTATGTACGATTTTACACTTTGCTCGTTTCTATCGCCTTGTAGGTATGCTTGCATGTTGTGAAAGGAGCTAGAACGGTGTTTGATTGAAGATTAGAGGAAGGAGAAAGATGCAAGTTTGAGATTGGCATGAAGGTTTACATGGCTGAACTGGCGTCCATTGCATCCGTCCAGTGGACGGGCGTTTAAAGCACCAGACGGGCGTCCAGAAGGCTTATTCGATTCAAAGAAGAAAGGTCCCAGGTGCATGAGCGTCCACTATTCCAGATTGGCGTCCAGGAGGAGATATTTGATTCAGAGTTGTGAAATTTCAGCAAACGAGCGTCCATTTTTGCATAGGACGGATGTCCAAGAAGACTCGGCCCGACTCGATGAATTTTGTGAAGACTGGACGGGCGTCTACCTTGCTGGACGGGCGTCCAATAGCTGACCTAACCCTAGCCGCCTTAAAAATTTATAAATAGAAGCGCATTCTAAACCCTAAAATCAGATTTTTACACACCAAAAAAAAAAAACACACAGCAGCCGCATATCCAAAAGAGCAAACTCAAAGATGAATTCTTCCATCCCAACAATCATGATCACCAATATGATTGTTGGCTAAGCAATTCGCGGTGGGACAACGGAGGAAACCAATCAACAACTACACCAACTAGAGGATTTTTAGCTACATCTTTAGTGAGTTAAATTTATGATTTTTCATCAATTGAATGTTGTGATTTATTGTTTATGTTTTATTTGAATCAAGAGATCGATGAAACTACCTTTTTGATTGAATTTATATGAGAATATTGTTCAAGCTTTGATCTTTTCAATTGATGCAATTAATTGTGATTCAAGAGATTGTTCATGATTAGTTGAGTAGAGTATTGGAGACAATCTCATGATCGTGTTATGCATGCTAGTTTAGTTTTGCTTGGGAAAGAAAACGAAACCCTATAAATTGATTAAAGAGATTTAATCGAATTCATGATTTGATCATTACTAAAAATCGTATCTTTAGCGCGCGGTCTAGTTGGGGTTGGTTGGTTGATTGGTGGATTCTCGTTGCCTTGCCGTTCTTTTAATTATTTGATAAACCGATTCGTTCATATCAACTTTTGTTGCTAAGTTTAGTTATTTTAAAAACCCTAGTTTTTACCAGCTGTTTTCTGCATATTTTCTGTTTCCAGAACGTTATTGGACGCCCGTCCACATTATTGAACGCCCGTCCAGTGTCGTTTTTGTTCTATTTTCTGCTATTTTCTGTTTCTAGTCATAGTTTCTAGATTATAATTAATATATACCTTAGTTTTAGATAATAATTTGTGACATAATCGATACAATAACTGTACTTAATCCGATAGACGTTCGATTCCCTTAGGACGACCCGGTAACACCTTTACTACGAACCTTGCACTTGGGGTGTTCCGGTAATTATAAATTTAAAACGAGTTTTTACCGAACAAGTTTTTGGCGCCGTTGCCGGGGAATCGGTACGGTTGTCTAGTTTTATTAATTTTTCTATTTTTGTTACAAATTTTTCATAGGTAGATTATAGTTTAGGTTATTAGGGCTGTTCGTAGTTAACTTTTATAGTTATCAATTTCCCTAGGTTTAGCTGTTCTCCCATTTAGTTTTACGCTCTTTTGCATGCATCTGTTTCCCGTTTTACGCACTCAAACGGGCGTCTTGACTAGTAGGCGCCCGTCTGCGGAAATCGGCGGCTACGCTTTGTTTTATCCTCTTTGGGCGGCGTTTGGATTGCCAAACGCCCGTCCACTTCAACTTTCTACAGCAGGCGCCCGTCCGATGTCTGGGCGCCCGTCTTGACTAGTTTTATTGATTTTTCTTTTTATCATGAATTTTTTTAGTAGATAGGTTTTGTTTCTATCCTTTCTAGTTTCTACATTGATTCGGGGACATCCGAGGTTGAATTATCGACTCCACGTTTTAGCGATCGAACTTTTGGACAAAAGGGATCGTTTTAGCACTCGTTAGTATTTTGGCCGTAACTTTCGGCTCGAGTGTTTGTTTGGCGCGCAGGACCCCAATTCGGAAAGCTCGTTCCGACGCCGACGACATGGTGAACCGCCGTAGGCCGTTCAACACCTTTTGGAGGTCAAAATCTGCTATTTTCCCTTCCATTTTAGCCCTAGAAAATTTCAACATGTTTTTTTTTCGCCGTCTTAGTGTTTTTCCTGTTTTAAATTTTTCGTAGGTAGGTTTCTTCTCTTGTTTCTGTTTCTAATCTTCTCTTCATTCGTTCTCATCAACCCTAAGGTTGATTTCTTCCTGTTCTGCTCTTCTGGTTTATGCAAACCAGGAGTAAGAAGGGACCTCTTACCATTAATCCCGAACCTGAGCGATCTATTCTCAGGAGAAAGCTCTTCCCTAATCCGGACATTATGGCTAACGAAGTTCAAAATCCAGATCCTCAAGCCCAAATGAATCGATCCTTCAACAGATCAGAGCAATACAACAACAACGAATCAACAAGTTGGGATAAATAATCAATTTCAACAGCCCGCCGTCGAGACCAGGCTAAACCAATTAAATCAAGACCCCTATGCTCCTATCTTGACCAAGACTTCTGGAAGGGCATAGACCTATTCGCCCTCGGACATGGGGCAAGTGAACTTTGATCTGAAAAATGGAGTGGTAGGGCTGGTCCGAATAGTTCTTTTCATGGCACTGCTGACGAAGATCCTCATGACTTCTTGTCCACCTTCGTTCAAATCTACGAAGCAGGCCACTAGCCTGGTGTTGATTCTGAGATTGTCAAGTTAAAACTCTTCCTGTTTGCTCTAAAGGGTGAAGCAAACCGTTGGTTCAAATCTTTAGCCCATCATTCTCTCCGTACCTGGAATGATGTCAAAAGAGCCTTTACTCTGAAGTTTGTCTCACCTGGGACAATCATGGACATGAAAAGGGAGATAGCCATATTTGAACTGAAGGATGCAGGTTCTTAGATCTAACCAAGTTAGATCTATACGCAATGGACGGATCACGATTTACATATCATAAAACATAATCAAAGGATTTAACAACTACAAGGGGTTAAGATCATGTTACCAATAGTAGGAAGAGAAGCCAAGATCTTCCGATGTGTTCTCTCCAACGGCGGTTGGTGGACACCCTTCTTGACACACGAGCCTCCTTGATATGCAACACCAAGAAAAACTTAGAGTTTTTCTTCTACTAAAACCCTAGTCAAGAGAAAACTAATTTTTCCTCTCCTTTTTATGTGGTGGTCGAAAATTCCAAGTGTGTTGAGGCTTGGGAGAACTCTCTTTATATAGGAGAGTAAACCTTGTCCTCCAAGGATTAAATAATTAAGAGATAATTATTCCATTAATCCTTTATTCCAAATAAAAGATAAATAAAATGATTATCCCAAACAAATTAGGATAAATCATATTATTATCTAATATTCCATGAATTATCATTTAACTAATAAAAGATAAATCACATGACAAATAACCATCACAAATGGCGCCACATATAGGGTCATTAAGCCCACATAAAATGTCTTTTATGTGTATTATATTATTTAGCCCAACTAAATAATATCCATGCATATCAATTAATTAGCCCAGCCAATTAATTATCACTGAGTCCCAAATAACAAGATTATTAGTCCGAATTACAGAAGCCACATCGGGGACCATGGACCTATAACCAGTAGCTCCAATAATCAATTATTCATCGAACCGAATAAGTACATTAATTATTAATTCCGGGATTACGCCACCATAAACCCGGCCCGAACTCTACCGATTATAGATGTATACTTATACTCAACCCATAGAGTGAATAAGCGTCCATTGATATAATCACTACATACAGATTAACCCTCCATGCCATCATCCCATTACGAGAGGAAGTCTCCGTGAACCCGACTCGAGAATATCTTATCCTTATTTACCATCAACCCCTAGTGATCAATTAGTTCACATATCGACTAGTAGCTAATTAGTCTAAATATGAACTCGGCCGATCGATCACTTTCTTAAGGCTAACAAATAAGGGGACTGTCTCTCTACTTCCCGCAGGAAGGAATGGATTCCATGTCTGTGAAAATCAGAACTACTCACTCATCTGGATATAGTGCCAATGAGAAGTGGCTTGGAACACATTATTTAAGTGAACCGTAACTAACACATCAAACACTACCCCGAGACAAGCAGCACCCTGTGATCACCTCAGGATTAAGGTTGATCCATATATGATCATGTGGAAATATGGTTACTATTACATTGTTGTACCTCTAACTCGTTAGAGTGTAACATGTTATTTATGTATCAAAGAGACATATTAATTGTATTAAATAAACAATTAATATGTCCTAAAGTCATAAAGTAACTATTTTTTGTCTTATTATGTAATAGCATAGTCATAGCCGACTCTAGCATTTATTTCTAGCCGGCTCTAGTTACTTTTACTTTACTAGCTAGAAGCCTCCCTTGTATCTATTTATACTCATTCTTTCAATATGAATAAACAAGTTGAAGTTTACTCAAGTATAATTTACTTTCTCAAACTCTCTTCATGGTATCGAAGCCTTAAACTCCTGAATCCGCTGCAAATTCTCAGCACCCTGCTGAATCAAAGAATGTCTTCATTATCTGAAGCTTCCTCACCCTCAGTTGAGTCCCAGCTGCCTCAGCAGACTGGGGTCACTGACTCTTCATCTTACACAAATCATAGACTTGATGGCAACAACTACTTGCTGTGGTCAAGGTCTATGAAAATGTACATCTCTGGACAAGGTAAGATGGGATACCTGTCCGGCTCTAAACCTGCCCCTGCTGAAGATGACCCAGGATTTGAAGCATGGGATACTACTAATAATCAAGTCATGACCATTCTCACAAGATCAATGACAAAAGAGATTAGTGAGAACTTTATGATGTATGATACTGCAAAGGAGATCTGGGATAATGCCAGGGATCTTTACTCCAAGAAAGACAATACATCAGAAGTGTATGAGCTTGAAGCACAGATTCAAAACTGCAGACAAGGAGATATGTCTGTAACTCAATACTTCAACCAACTGTCTAGGGCATGGCAACACTTAGATATGTTGGAAACTCACCCCTGGAATGATGTCAAGGATGCTGCACTTTATAAGGACATTATTGAGAAAAAGAGAGTATTCAAGTTTCTTACTGGACTGAATCCTACTCTTGATGATGTTAGAGGAAGAATTCTTGCCACAAAACCTCTCCCCAATCTCAAATCCATGTTTGCTGAAGTCAAACATGAGGAAAGCAGGAGAAAAGTGATCTTCTTTGAACTCCCTCTTGACAACCACAGCTTAAAGTGCTACCCTCTTGATGTCGTGAAGCTGCTGAGGTTACTGAGACTGTCAGGAAGCCTACTGATCGAACTGGAAAGTTGTTCTGTGAGCACTGCAAACGCACAAATCACACCAAGGACACTTGCTGGAAGCTACATGGCATGCCTAAATCCTCCAAGCCTACCGAGGAAATTCAGGCGAGGCATGTCAATGAAGAGGAGAATGATAACAAGTTGAATGCTCGGTTTCTTTGCATTCAAAGCTTTCCTCACTCAACAAAAGAAGGTAGTACCTCTCTTGACTCATTACTCTGTCTAGTGCGAGGTAAATTCTACTCTTCTATTAGTAATGAAACATGGATTGTTGATTAGGGCCTCCTCTCATATGACTGGCAATAAAAACCTCATAACTCACCTTGTTCCATGTCATCAACCTCATAAAATTAAGGCTCACGATGGATCTATCTCTAATGAAAAGGTTTTGGAAATGTTAAACTCACTAATAAGATATGCCTAAAGGATGTCCTATTTGTTCCAAAATTAGATCGCAACCTCATATTTGTCAAGAAACTTGCAAAAGATTTAAATTGGATTTGTTGTGTTTAATAAGAATCGGTGCACTTTTCAGACCCTTCTTCACGAGAAGTGATTGGGAGGGCTAAACCTGCTTTCGAGGATTGTATGTGGTCAACCTGCTGAGACGGAAGATCAAGGCTGAATCGCCTCAGAAATTTGCACTCAAACCTTAGACAATATCATGTTATGGCATTATAGACTAGGACATCCAAGTTTTGGTTATTTAAAGTCCAGTAATTCTGAATTATTCAAAGGATGTAATGTCAATGATCTTCAATGTGATATTTGTCAATTTGCAAAACTTACCAAATCTGTGTATACCAAACTACCTTATTTGCCTTCCACACCCTTCACTTTAATTCATAGTGATGTATGGGGACCTTCAAGAGTAAAAAGTATAACAGGAAAAGGTGGCTTGTCACTTTCATTGATGATCATACCGAAAACACATGGTGTTTTTAATGAAGGATAAATCAAGTTGGAACAGTTTTTCAGGAATTTTACAACATGATCTCTACTCAATTTGACACTAAGATCAAGATCTTAAAGACTGATAATGCACTTGAATACTATGAGTCTAACCTCAGTAATTTCTTGATGGATAAGGGAATTGTCCATATCGGTGAGTTGTGTGGAAACACCTCAACAAAATGGGGTTCTTTGAGAGAAAAAAGCAGGCACCTTCTAGAGATGGCTAGATCAATCATGTTCACCACACATGTTCCAAAGTATATGTGGGGTGAAGCTATATTAACTGCCACATACTTAATCAACAGACTTCCCAGTAGAGTGTTAGGCTTCAAAACTCCTATCCAAACCCTTCTGACCACACACTACGGCCCTCATCTTATTTCCCAATTACCTCCTAAAATCTTTGGTTGTACTGTGTTTGTTTATATCCATGCCCAACACAGAAGAAAACTTGATCCCAAAGCTCACAAGTGCATTTTCTTAGGATATGCAAAGGACATGAAAGGTTACAAGTGTTACTCTCCTTCTGAAAAGAGATTTTACAATTCTATGGATGTAAAATTCTTTGAAAGGACTCCTACTACAACAAGTCCACTTGAGGCGATCAGATGGAAACTCGATTGAAATTGACCTAAATCCTTTCCTCAAGAAAATCTTAACCCTCGGCAACTCCATCGATTCTCAACAGATGAACCTCGGCAGACCTCTAACGACCCTCGAAATTTACTAACCCTCGGCAACCTCCTCGAACCGAGTCTCATCGACCCGAGCCTGCCGACCCAGAGCTCTTGACACTCGGCAACCTACAACCTCTCGACCTCTGCGACATTGATGATAGGCCTATTGCTATCGGGAAGGGAAAGAGATCTTGCACTCTTGATCATTCTATTCATAATTATCTATCTTATGATCGATTATCACTGCATTTGCCATGTTTACACAGGACTTGGATTCTCACTCTATTCCTAAGAATATACTGAGAAGCTCTCCAACATGATAAGCTCGGAAGGCGGTATCCAGATCGAAATGATCGCCTCTCCGGATAATCATACTTGGGATCTAACTTCTCTCCCATAGGCAAAAAGACAGATCACCACAAGTGGTTATTTACCATCAAATACAATCTTGATGGTACAATTGACAAGTATAAGGCCGGACTAGTTGCAAGGGGTTTCACTCAAACTTATGGCATTGACTACAAAGAAACTTTTGCAATGGCAAAACTAAACACATGTCGAATCATCGATATCTCTTGTTGTCCAACTTGACTGGCCCCTTCACCAATTAGATATCAAAAATGCCTTCCTCAATGGTGACCTTACTGAGGAAGTTTACATGAATGTACCTCCTGGTTTTACCAATCCTAACACTCAAGGAAAGGTTTGCAAATTGAGGAAATCTCTATATGGCCTAAAGCAATCCCCAAGAGCCTGGTTTGGGAAACTCACTACTGTGGTTAAAGCTGCTGGATATCATCAATGCAACTCTGATCACACCATGTTTATCAAGGACACCAGCCAGAAAAGATCTATTCTTATTGTATATGTGGATGATATCATCCTCACTGGTGATGACTCTACTGAGATCCAGAATTTGAAGACTCTACTGGCAAAGGTTTTTCAAGTCAAGGACTTGGGCTATCTTAAATACTTCCTTGGTATGGAGATTGCAAGAAACAACCAGGGTATATCTATCTCTCAAAGGAAATATGTGATGGACTCTTTGAAGGAAATCGTATGTCTTTGGGATGCAAACCTCTTTGTATCCCCAGAGTAGACCCCAGAGTAATACCTGCTACATGGTGACATTGTTTGTCGAGGAAGGATCAATATCAAAGACTTGTAGGAAACTCATTTATCTCATCCCCATACAAGACTCTGCTTATTGCATATGGAGTCGATCTGGTTAGCTTGATTCATGCATTGCCCTCTTGAGCAACATTGGAATCTTGTGTGAGCAGGATCTTGAGGTACTGAAGTCCACTCGGCCAAGGCTTACATTTCACCAAGTCTGGCGAGAGATCTATCAAGGTTTACACTTGATGATTGATTGGGCTGGTTGTCACATAGACGGAAGATCTACTACAAAGCTCTCTTGTTCTTATGTATGGGGCAATCTTGTCACTGGAGGAGCAAGCGACCCTACTATCTGTAGAAGCGATCTTGAAGCCGAACTCAGGCACTAGTTTTGAGTATTTGTGAAGCTCTATGGATAAAAAGGGTCTGGCCCGAACTTGGCTGACCTCCTCAAAGAACCTATCACACTCTGCTTGTGACAATAATTCAGCCTTATGCATGGCGGAGGATCCAGTTCATCTTGATAAAACCAAACATGTTGATATTGACAGACATTTCCTTAAAGAGAAGATTGATGCCAAGATCATTCAACTTTAGTATGTTCCTTCAGCAGATCAAAATGCTGATATTCTCACAAAGGCAATTCCACCGCTTATGTTCAAGGTGATGAGTAGCAAACTTGGTTTGTATTAACATATACAACCCGATTTGAGGGGTGTGGAAATATAGTTAATATTACATTGTTGTACCTCTAACTTCGTTAGAGTGTAACATGTTATTTATGTAATCAAAGAGACATATTAATTGTATTAAATAAACAATTAATATGTCCTAAAGTCATAAAGTAACTATTTTTTGTCTTATTATGTAATAGCATAGTCATAGCCGACTCTAGCATTTATTTTTAGCCGGCTCTAGTTACTTTTACTTTACTAGCTAGAAGCCTCCCTTGTATCTATTTATACTCATTCTTTCAATATGAATAAACAAGTTGAAGTTTACTCAAGTATAATTTACTTTCTCAAACTCTCTTCAGATCATCTAATGATTTAATAAGATTCCTCGATTACGGAATTATACCGAGAAATACAGATTAAATCGGTCCAGTCCTATATGAATGCCATCATATATAAATGCCCCACGTAGGTACCCTCTACCGAGCAGTCCGGATAAGACTATCACACCCTAAGGTGTTCTCATGCGCATTATTGGTGTTTTAATCAAGAGACCCTAAACTCTGATTAAGTTCACCACGGACTAACAGTTTAAGTATATCACCACTAACTCAATCCTCACGCGTAATCCATACACTGAGTTAAGTGGTTACATACAGATATACATAGGGTTTGCAGTAGTGTATTACTTTACAAGCACAAAGCAAGTAATAAGGTGAGATAAATTCTGTCATTCATTATTAAAAACAATTACACAAATTGTCTTTCGGGCACTACACCTAACAATCTCCCACTTGCACGAAATGACAAGTAACGATTGTTTTTAGAGCACACCATTTCTCATCTTATTCACAACACTCTCCCACTTGCTCTAAAAGCAGATGAGACATATCCATCAATGTCGTACCCTCCAAGCACTCGACTTGGTACACTGATTAGTTAGGTTGTCGACTCGAGACGATCTTTAGGATTGAAACGTTGTCGGTCCTTCCAATCAGGCGGTACTTTCTCTCAATATGCTTTTGACTTCTTGTGACTGAGAAGATCCTTCTAAGCTATCTCTTCACTGTTTTCACGATGAAGTGATATCGGCTTATCGAGACACGGAATTACTCCCGCACCAAAAAGGAAATTCTAAGCACTATGAGTAAACACTGAGCCGAGATCAACTTAATGATCATCCTTAATCGACTACAAGTCGAAATCGTGTAGTCAACCATATTCAAGTTTGCACTGAATATACAAGCATATGATTCCTCGTTCTATAAAGATACTTGAGGACGTACTAAAACGCTACTTATTGCTTGAATCCAATATTCGATTGCAATTGACTCGTGTTAAGCTGACTTGCCCTTATCCCAGAGAGACTCTATCCCATTTTCTCTTTATCCGAAGATTTGGAGAATCATTCCTGAGAGGTAGGGTAGGACTACTCTTGATGAATGCTGCAACCGTATATGCATAATCATCTTATTCAATAAGATAGGTGGGATAGCCAATGACTCATTCTCGTGGATTTGACCGAATCAAATTCTTAGAATATAGTCCAATTCTCTCATCCAGAGAATCTTGGCGTGTCAGTTTCCGACTTCAGATAGCACACACATGTTGTTTCCAACCGTTTCAGTGTTATCATTCATGAACACTAATACTTCTATTTTACCAATACTGATACCCAGTCTACAAAAGACTTATAAATATCCTGGTCAAGACCACATATTTTAAAACATGCGACTTTTAATGACTGAGAGGTTCTCTTACATCCACAAAGGACATAAGTCCCGGCAACAACTTTGCCATTTGTTCTAACCAAGACCCTTCATTCGAATGAATCCAGATTACGCTTTCACGGCAAGAAAGTCTAAGGAATCACCCCCAATTTCCGCTTTCTAACGAAATCTTGCAAGACTGAGTGGTGAGAGAGTTCAAGGTCTGGTTAACTCTCTACTTGTCAGGGAATCACCCCTAGACCACTCGACTTTGTCTTTGAAAGTTAAACTTTCCTATTCATTCGACTCTTTTCGGCGTAGAACCAATTACTCCCCTTTGGGCTGAGACACTCGGTGGTTCTACAAGAGGTCGAACAGAATCCAGAGTACCAAAACTCCATTCACGGGGATAAGGTTTTCGAACCAACCTCTTTGATCGAGAATCTATACACCCACAAAGAGCCACAGGTTATCAATCACCCCAAAGAGACTATAAAGTCCACACAACCATAATGGGTCAATGGTTAAACCATACTCCCACTCTGCGTTAGGTGGATTGACATTCGATCTAGTAGTATTTATCGGTGTAATCACCAACAACCGATGTTGGGCGTGGGTCCGATTAAATCGATAGTAACTTCCTTTGGGTAACCGTACTCCAAGGTCTAAGGTCATTACTTATAGATTCTATCGAAGCCTTGTGATGATCCAACCGCCACTTTCGATCTCAAGAATCTTACAACCAACCTTCACTCGTCTCATTAAGGCATTTCACGAACAAGTCAAAATCGAACGTATCGCGCAAAATCTCCATCCTACCTTCAAGCATTAAATGCTAAATGCCTACATTTACGGAAGTGGTGTGAACTGAATTCAATCCTTATCCATAAATTCACTAGCAACTTCTAGGTAGACTTCTCGGTTTACATAATAATGTTAACCGTTATTTTGCAACCAATTATCTTAATCGAGTTTAGCAGTGTATTGTAGTACATCAATAACTATATAGGGCAAGTCTATGGTTTCTTTCTCAGTGAGAAATATTCCACTAGGAGGCAGGCTGAGCATCAGTCCCAAGACTATGCTATAGCCTATTTATGAGCATGGAATACTCTATTCTCTGCTAAAATCAGAGACTCCTCCTCGTATTCTTTTGATAAACTAAATCACGTTTCGAGTAGTTATCAGACAAAATGTCACCACTCAAAAAACTCCCACTAGCTTGTGTCTCTCACTAGACCCCGAAGGTCATGATGAACAAGCTATGTTACCCCTTCAAATCTATTACCCTCTCCCGATTGAGAGGAAACTTAGTCATTGTTCCTTTGAGATAGTGTTCCTAGACTGGGAGACAGGAATCACCCTTAGCCAGTCGTCAGGTCTTTTCTCTAGGATATATGCACTAATTAATAGATATTGAAGGGTCATTTATCTTAATACAGAAACCTTTTACCTTTAATAGTTTTAGATGCATTACACATACCTATTCAGCTTTTCTTAGTGGTTCTGTCTTTATCAAACAAAAGTCCGAGTCTCAGATTCGTACTACAAATGTCATCTTCACTTTGTTTAAGGCAACCTGCAGATGTCGAGGCGAAAGTGAATCTATTTGTTTCAACGAATCAGAAAATGTGAGAAAAATAAATTTTTTTGTGATATTCAAGGATAGAATCCGAAATTCATTTCCTTATATCACTCCCACTATTCTAGCTGAAATTACTGCCCGTTGTTACTTTATTAATCATTAATGCACAGCTTCATTGTTCTTCCAAAGAACTAAGCCACTGAGTCAAGTTACTCGGTTAAGAAAGTCGCTAAGGATTCATTGGTTAGTGATCCGAAATCACTTTCCTTATCCTATACTTTCTTTAATTAATGTTCCGGTTTAGCCTCAAAACTTTAGTTAAGATGATTAACACTTATAGACATTCTTTCCCTTTCTTAACTTTCCTTAAAAGGAAATAGTCTTGAACTAGCAGTTCGTTTGAGTAGACACTACTCATGAACTGTGGGATGTCTAATGAAAGTGTTACCCAGTGGGACTGATTTTCTAATAAATTAGAAAAACATAATATAAAAGCTCTCACTAGTTTATCCGTTCCAAATACCGTCTAACTAGCGACACTTTAATTTATGATTCTCCAATTTTTCTATCAGAAAATTTCTCGTGTAGACACTACACAATTCACTAGAAGAATTTTATCGTCCCAATCATCTTTCAAACTAACTACGGTTGTCTCTCGTTTTGCACGAGTGACAGCAGTGACATGCCTATTTACGTCACTTAAGTTTTGAAGACTTCAAGAGAAATATCTCTTCCGAAAAATTAATCGCATGTGAGATTAATAAATACAACGTTCTAGTTACTTACCACTTTTTAACGAAGTCATTACTAGTCAATTTTACACTAGCGATCTAGCACCTTAGAGATATATATATAAGATTGTAAATAAAGCGTGAGAAAATAAATCCAAATCATACACTACTAAAATTTTAGGAACATAAACTAATTACTTATAGTCTATCCTACCGTTCCAAGGATTTAATCTAATGCCTCAGTGCCGCCTTAGGGTAGGTCAAAGAGATTTCGATTAATATTGAAGATCGATTGAGAATCGAACATCTCATTTGTGATCGTCAATCACCTTTCCTTTTTCAGCGAGGTACTACCAAAAATACCTCTTTATGAGTGTGACCTCTCTGTCTCAGTTTTTAGGTAGACCCCGAGTGTGCCGCTTAGGTCGGTCGGTGACCCGACAGTACCCAAAATCCTATCCTTTCGGAGACCAAGCCTTGAATTTTGATAGCGGTGAAGGCCTTCCTTAGGGCGAAATCAAAGCCGGCACGCAGGCGTCACCATTCTCTCACGTTGCTTGTGTCAGCGATAGAGGCCGTGGGGTCGGTTGTCGCCTCTCCGCTCCCACTCAATATTTTGAAAAAGTGGTGGGTTTCTTGATCACGTTTTGGACTTGATGTTACATTAAGGAACAATAATTCCACAGGCCGAATGTTGTCGGTTATGTGGGCTAACCCACCCGACCTATTCGTTAGAACATATGTGGCCGTCGGACGGATCAAGGCTAGGGGAGCTCCGTTAAGCCGTAGTGGCTCTTCGGATGACTCAGCCTTGCGAGATCCCCGTGCAAACGCCACACATGGAGGGTGAAGTCGATCGAGCCGTAGCTACTGTTGACCACCCAACCGTGGTTAAACCACTTTCGAACCTGTTTGCCCGTGATTATCCAATCCTTAAACATCAAACTTTCACGTAGACACTACGGAACAAAAACGTAATCTCGTCTTAGGTAAGGTGGAATTCACCAAGAATCCAACACCTTAACCACGAGGTTTCGGGATTTTACTCCTTATGCTTTTCGCAGTGGGATTCACCGAGAATCCATCACCCAACCTCGACGATTGAAAAAACCCGTGTTTCTCGGTTTTTACCCTAATTAGTTTCTAATTAATATCATACAATTAATTAAAACTAATCGCGTGTTTTTATACATGCCTAACTAATTCCTCGAATTAATTTCTACATGTATGCATATGGAGTGGAATTCATGATATGATGCATGTCATGGCAATTTTCCGGTTCTACTCATACAATCTAAACATGTATACTAGTGCGGAAAATAAACACCGAGATGGACCGTTGGCACCCCCGTATCTAATCTATTAGAAAATAAAAACCAAAAACCCTAGTTAGGGTTCACAACTTTCTAACATGATCTGCAGCTGTTCGAACACTTTGAGAATCGGCATACCAAACGAACTCGGATCGGGACGAAAATTTCCAGATCTGATCTTCATTCTTCGGACTTCAAGATGGACGGTTGGATCGGAGCTTTGACTTGTCAATATTCTCTAGCGAGCCGCCCAACTTGCTGCTGAATCTGACTTTTACAGCAGCGCATCAATGACTTACCATTGCCGATCGGGAATCGAGATGAAACCCGATCGACCTGAAATTATTATTCCACGTACAAAACTCCATATTTGTAAATCTGACCGGTTGGATTTTCGTTTCAACGGTCGAAACTCTCCCAGAAATTCGAGGAAGTCACAGGTAGGGTTTCTGTGAATCTTGCGTTTTTCTGTTACAACGAACGGACATCCAAACGGACTCTGATCGACACCAAATTTTGTGGGATTGTTCATCAACTTCCAATCTTGATTATGACCGGAGAGATCTTCTTTTTAACGGCTCGATCAACGGGAAAAACGAAATGTCTAAACAGCTACTAAATGGATCTATTTTCCGGAAATTAAAATTGCAATAAAAATAAATTACATAATTTCTATACTCATATGAACGAATTTTCATCGTTCATATGAGTTTACAATAGATCTAACGGGTAAACGATGCCAACCCCAATCCATCTCTTCAACCATAACAATTTTAATCACATCAATGCATAAAATAAGTAAAAAAAAACCTACATGCAATTCCACTCCTTTAAATCGTTTAACTACGATTATGACTATATAAATCGTGGAACCTGGCTCCGATACCACATGAAGGATGCAGAGTTCTTAGATCTAACCAAGTTAGATCTATACGCAAATGGACGGATCACGATTTACATATCATAAAACATAATCAAAGGATTTAACAACTACAAGGGGGTTAAGATCATGTTACCAATAGTAGGAAGAGAAGCCAAGATCTTCCGATGTGTTCTCCAAACGGCGGTTGGTGGACACCCTTCTTGATACACGAGCCTCCTTGATATGCAACACCAAGAAAAACTTAGAGTTTTTCTTCTACTAAAACCCTAGTCAAGAGAAAACTAAATTTTCCTCTCCTTTTTATGTGGTGGTCGAAAATTCCAAGTGTGTTGAGGCTTGAGAGAACTCTCTTTATATAGGAGAGTAAACCTTGTCCTCCAAGGATTACATAATTAAGAGATAATTATTCCATTAATCCTTTATTCCAAATAAAAGATAAATAAAATGATTATCCCAAACAAATTAGGATAAATCATATTATTATCTAATATTCCATGAATTATCATTTAACAAATAAAAGATAAATCACATGACAAATAACCATCACAAATGGCGCCACATATAGGGTCATTAAGCCCACATAAAATGTCTTTTATGTGTATTATATTTTTTAGCCCAACTAAATAATATCCATGCATATCAATTAATTAGCCCACCAATTAATTATCAATTTGAGTCCCAAATAACAAGATTATTAGTCCGAATTACGTGAGCCACATCGGGGACCATGGACCTATAACCAGTAGCTCCAATAATCAATTATTCATCGAACCGAATAAGTACATTAATTATTAATTCGGGATTACGCCACCATAAACCCGGCCCGAACTCTACCGATTATAGATGTATACTTATACTCAACCCATAGAGTGAATAAGCGTCCATTGATATAATCACTACATACTGATTAACCCTCCATAGATCTGTCCATTACGAGAGGGAAGTCTCCGTGAACCCGACTCGAATATCTTATCCTTATTTACCATCAACCCCTAGTGATCAATTAGTTCACATATCGACTAGTAGCTAATTAGTCTAAATATGAACTTGGCCGATCGATCACTTTCTAAGGCTAACAAATAAGGGATCGTCTCTACTTCCCGCAGAGGAAGGAATGGATTCCATGTCTGTGAAAATCGAACTACTCACTCATCCGGAGATAGTGCCAATGAGAAGTGGCTTGGAACACATTATTTAAGTGAACCGTAACTAACACATCAAACACTACCCCGGGACAAGCGACCACAGCGTGATCACCTCGGATTAAGGTTGATCCATATATGATCATCTAATGATTTAATAAGATTCCTCGATTACGGAATTATACCGAGAAATACATATTAAATCGGTCCAATCTATATGAATGCCATCATATATAAATGCCCCACGTAGGTACCCTCTACCGACAAATCCGGATAAGACTATCACACCCTAAGGTGTTCAGGCGCATTATTGGTGTTTTAATCAAGAGACCCTAAACTCGATTAAGTTCACCACGGACTAACAGATTTAAGTATATCACCACTAACTCAATCCTCACGCGTAATCCATACACTGAGAGTTAAGTGGTTACATCTGAGATATACTTAGGGTTTGCAAAGATAGTGTATTACTTTACAAGCACAAAGCAAGTAATAAGGTGAGATAAATTCATCATTCATTATTAAAAACAATTACACAAATTGTCTTTCGGACTACACCTAACATGAACAACTTGATGGTGAGAGTGTGGGGAAAGCATGGGAGAGACTAAATCATGATGATGAGGAAGTGCCCCAACCATGGATACAGATGAGACATGAGCTACTAGAGTTATTCTACTGAGGTGTCTCTCAACCAAATAGAGACTTCCTTGATTCAATCTGCTCATGGATCCTTCCTGGGGAGGTGATGATGTCGCTACAGGGTAGTGAAAACTATAGCAAAGAATAACATGTGGTCAACTCCGAAGAAGACCAATGTTAGTGGGAATAAGAAGGAATCTGCTGCGAGCAATTCTGAGACCAAGATGCTAGTTGCTCAAATGGAAGTAATTAGCAAGCAGCTAGCCAATTTACAAATGCAGCAGCAACAAGGACCATCAGACGAAAACTACCTGGGAATGCAGGCGGGAAATGAGATGACTGAGGAAGTGAATTTAATGGAGAATCATAACCAAACCTTCAGAAACATCAATCAGAATCAGAATTATTCCGGATTTCAACGTCCCAATCCTAATCAAGCCAATGCACCACCTGGCCCATCAAATTCCAAACCTTCTTTCAGCTCAAGTTATCAAAGACCACCTCCCGGGGTGGTTAATCAATCTCACAATCCTAACTCCCAGAGACCTCAAGGTGGTTGGAATCAAAACCAACCTTATAACCAAACCACCTCTTGTGTCCCCCAACATAAGTTTGATGAGCTAGTAGACATGGTGAAGACCCTGGCTACTAGTGTCAAGACAATAGAGGGACAGGTTGGTCAGATGGCAGACCAACAAACAAGCAGACCCCAGGGTAAACTTCCAAGTTATACCTAAAGCAGATATCAATGTTTGCACTGCCATCACACCTCAATGGGATTATGGGAACGAAGATCTGAATGAGGTTACTTTAAGAAGTGGTAAGCAGGCAGGACCCAGAAAGATGCCGGGAAACGAGTAGCCCCTCCCGACGCCATAAGTTCGAGGAGGGGCAATCGGAAGTTAAATCTTCAAGCAAGCAACAAAGTGAGGAGGAGCTTAATGATGATTCTTCGGGTGATGAAAATGATTACGATAGAGAAATGAGGAAAAGTCAGTGGCTACCACGACAAAAGAGAGGAGGAAAAGTTTGTCGGATGGAAGGATAAGGAAGACGGCCATAAAAAATCAAGCCATGAACAATGATAAAGCCCTTCCTTATCCACCGAAGAAGAAAGATAATACCCTCAATCATGACAGACAATATGACGGTGTGAGGAGGATGCTTAGAGATACCAAAGTGAGTATACCCCTAGCTGAGGTATTGACTGAAATGCCCAAGTGCTCTAAGTATCTTAAGGAAGTTTGTGGAAGCAAGAAGAAGCTTCAAGGGATGGCAGAAGAAGTTTTAAGAGAAGATTGCTCTATGGTTTCACAAAAAGTTGCTACTAAGCGAGGTGACCCCGGGAGACCTTCAATCTCTTGTGAGATTGAAGGGCACATGTTCCAAAACGTCTTATGCGACTCAGGGGCCTCCATAAATGTGATGCCATTGAACGTCTGCAAAAATCTCGGTTTAGATAAAAGAATGCGGAGGCACGCCTATTTCTCTTCGGATGGTAGATCGATCTAGCCGCTCGGCGACCGGTTGTGTTGCTAATGTTCTTCTCCGTGTTGAACATTTGGTTTTCCCTACTGATTGGGTTATCTTAGACTATCCACCTGACAAAGAGATGCCCCTAATTCTAGGCCGGACCTTTTTGGACACCTCTGCCGCCCTCATCGATTTCTGTAAGGGTCGATTACGCTTAGAGTCGATGATACATCCATTACCTTCACACGAGGAAAAGTCCCGAGAAACCTTGATTGAAGAAATCTCGTTCGTTGAAGCAATTTATGAGGGCGAAGAAGATGCCAACTCGGAAGAAGCGTAGAGCTAACAGAGATAGGTGTTTTCGAAGCTATGAACATTAAAGATCAAGCTGACTGTGGACCATCTTCTGTAGTCACTAACGAGTCGTCTTCACAACGTGCTCACACTGAGCCTGCCAATGAACAAGAAACATGGAGATTCCCAGCAATGAACGATGATTTCAAAGAGCTGCATCGGGAAGACTTTAACCACTGTAGAAGAGGAAGCCCTGATGGGTAGTTGGGATGAAGTGGATTTACGGAGAGACTACTCATTGGGAGGTTGATGATTGGGAACAGCTAGCGGAAAGAGCTAGAAGAAGAAGAGTTGAGAAAGATGATCAAGCATAAGAAGGAGGAAGCGGGTGCTGTCAGAAGGATCCCTATGAATGATGTGATCCAAGTACCTTTACAGGGTTATACCTCGGGAAGATGAGGTATTCTTCATCAACCACTTCAAGCCCATAAGGAAAAAGGTGGCCCCTTAAAATCCAAAGATTGAGCAACCACCTACCGACTTGGAGCTTAAACCGCTTCGCAACACCTTAAGTACATTTTTCTTAAGGATGGTGATAAGTTACCCTTGATCATCTCTTCAAAACTCGAGCCCGAGCAAGAAGCACTGCTGATAAAAGTGCTTGAAAAGAACATCCTCGCATTCGGATGGCAAGTGGTTGATATCCGAGGAATCAGCCCCGATGTGTGCGTGCATAATCCGAACGGAGGAAGGAGCTAAGAAATTCAGACAACCTCAGCGAAGGCTGAATCCGCACATGCAGGAGGTTGTCAAGAAAGAAGTCATAAAATGGTTAGATATGAGAATCATCTATGCAATCGCCGACAGTGAGTGGGTTAGCCCCACCCAAGTTGTGCCAAAGAAGGAGGTATTACCGTGGAAAAGAATGAAAAGGGGGAAGAAGTGGCTTTACGCCTTGTGATCGCTCTGAGTGCATTGACTATCGCAGATTGAATGAAGTCACCGCCAAAGACCATTTCCCTTACCTTTCATTGACCAGCTTCTTGAAAGACTGAGTGGTCATAAGTATTATTGTTTCCTCGATGGATATTCTGGTTACTTCCAGATAGCCATCGACCCTAATGACCAGGAGAAGACTACATTTACGTGTCCATCAGGCACTTTTGCTTTTCGCAGAATGCCTTTCGGGTTATGCAATGCACCAGCAACATTTCAACGGTGCATGTTGGCCATTTTCGATGGACTTGTGGAGAAATGTATGGAAGTCTTCATGGATGACTTCTCAGTCTATGGCGATAGCTTTGATGAGATCTTGGAAAATCTAGATATGGTACTTCAACGCTGTGTTGAAAAGAATTTAGTGCTTAACTGGGAGAAATGCCATTTTCTAGTAGATGAAGGGATTGTTCTGGGACACAAGGTGTCCAAGATCTTGTATTCGAGTTGATAAGGCTAAAGTAGAGGCCATTGAAAGATGGCGTGCCAGCTTGATGAAAGAGGTGCGAGGTTTTCTAGGTCATGTTGGCTTCTACAGGCGGTTTATTCAGGACTTTTCCACCATCGCCAAGCCATTATCTAACCTTCTGAAAGATGATGTTGAGTTCTTGTTTGATGAGAAATGCAAGGAAGCTTTCAATTGCCTAAAGGATAAGCTCATAAGTGCCCCTATCTTAATCGCACTTTGACCGACTAAGCCTTTTGAATTAATGTGCGATGCCTCTAACTACGCAGTGGAGTGCGCTTTTAGGCCGAAGAATTGATAAAAGTTCAGGCCCATTTACTATGCGAGCCGCCCCTTGAACCCGGCTCAATGCAATTACACCACGAATCGAGAAGGAATTCTTAGCCGTCGTTTTGCTATCGACAAGTTTAGAAGTTACCTTCTAGGGTCTCAAGTTGTGGTTTGGACAGACCATGCAGCCTACGCTACCTTATGAACAAAGCGGATGCAAAACCAAGTTTACTCGGATGGATTCTAATTTTGCAAGAGTTTGACCGGAGATCAAAGATAAGAAGGGTAGTGAAAATATTGTGGCTGATCACCTGTCTCGCCTAGTAAATGAGGGTGGCGAAAATCACAAGGAAATAGGCATCGATTTCCCTACTGAGCAATTGATGAAGCTTGATACAATGAAGCCGTGAGTGCACGCCGATTACGTCAACTATTTAGCAAGTGGGCATTTAGAAGAGATGACGTATCAGGAAAAGAAGAAATTTTTCAGCGATTTAAAGTATCTCGTATGGGAGGATCCACATCTGTTTAAAGTCTGCAAGGATGGGTTGCTTAGAAGGTGCGTTCCGGAGCATGAACAATTGGATATCTTGGAGCAATGTCATAGTGGTCCCATTTGGTGGGCACTACGGAGCACCTAAGGCAGTCCACAAAAATCCTTCAAGCCGGTTTCTTGGCCTACTTTGTTTAAAGATCTGAAGCCTTTTGCAAAGGCTGTGATAGATGCCAAAGAGTAGGGAGACTCAGTAATAGGATGGAGATGCCCTTGAGACCTATCTTGGAATGTGAAGTTTTTGACGTCCTGGGGCATTGATTTTATGGGACCGTTCCCATCATCATGCTCTAACAAATATATTCAGTCTCAGTGTGGACTATGTTTCCAAGTGGGTAGAGGCCATAGCCACCCAAACTAATGATCACAAAGTTGTAAAGAAATTCTTGCAAAAGAATATCTTTACTAGATTTGGTCATCCTGAGCCCTTATCGGTGATGAAGGTTCGCATTTACAACGCGCGCTTGATAAAATTCTTGAGAAATATGGTGTCAAACATAAAATCGGTCAAACATATCATCCCCAAACAAGTGGCCAAGTCGAGGTAAGCAACCGGAGCCTTAAACGGATTCTAGAAAAGACCGTGAGCGCAAATAGATCCAACTGAGTCTAAAGTTGGATGACGCGCTTTGGGCTTATCGCGCTGCGCTTAAGACCCCATAGGGTACGTCACCCTTCCAAATGGTTTATGGCAAAGCTTTCCATTTACCAGGTCGAGCTTGAGCACGAGGCTTCTTGGGCTATTAAATTCTTGAATTTCGACAAACCCGACTTTGTGGGGAAAAGAGATTATTGCAATTGAACGAGCTCAATGAGTTCCGACTCCGTGCCTCACGAGAATTCGAAATCGATGAGGAAAGAACGAAGGCACTCCACGATGCTAAGATTAAAGATCGGGAATTCAAAGTGGGAGACATGGCTTTCTTTGTATAACACCAGGCTCCATCTTTTACTTGGTAAGCTTAAATCTAGATGGTCCGCCCCTTTGAGATTCTTGATGTTCATCTGGTGGAGCCATTAAGTTGAAAGAATGCGGCGATCAACCGTTCAAAGTCAATGGTCACGAGGATTAAGAAGTACTTTGGGCAACCCAAGGAAAAGCCTGAAGTACTATACTTTCAAAAGAAAAATGTAACGGTTGAGTCGTTTATTTGTGAAGAGATTCCATCCGACTTCTTTGGAGTGGATGATGACATTATTACCCCTAGCCTTACAGATCCTTCTATCAATACTCCTGAGCCTGTTAGCATACCTCAGCCGAATCTGAGAAACTAGAACAAGAAGAAAAGAGTCAGTGTTGTCTGGAGAGAAAAATTTCATGATCTTCTCGTGCACTTGACTTGTTGTTGTGGCGAGAAGTGGTTAGCCTCTCATACCCAAGTGGCCTGATCCAGGTTGACTTGGTTTACTCTGTCAAGCTAATGACATAAAAGAAGCGCTACTAGGAGGCAGCGTGGTCTTTTAAGTACTTTTTAGTTAAGTTTTTACGGCATTAAGAATAAAACCATGGCGATTTGTGTGTTGGTTATCCCTGTCCTACTTGTGAATGCTTTGTGTGCATTCATGTTTACTCATATACCCCTTGTACCCCGAGATTATATGCTATGTCTAGTGTTGCAGATACTGTTGAGCGGTTTTTGCCAGTTATCAATTTTAGTGTTGTCTGTTCGTGATACGAGCTGCAGCGGTTCATTCATGTTACGGCCTGACCGCTGTCAACCTATAGCCCGACAACCACTTTAAAACCATCTAAGTATTCTTTTCTTTTATTTGCACATTCTGAGGACATCCTGTGATTTAAGTGTGGGGGGGTGTTTAAATTGGGTATGTTATCATGCTATATTTTCTGACAATGAGTAAATGTGATTTTCTCGACAATTTTAAAACTTTTTCAAAGTAAACTTGGATAATTGTAAATCTTGAGCATGTAATTGAAACAAATGGCTTGCTAGTTGTAGTTTCCTGACAATGATTTTATGTGACTTTGAGAGATAATTATAGCATGCTTTTACTGATTTGAGATCGTATTCATTTCACACTCACGAAAGCCTTTGATATTGAAGAAAAAATTTTGAACTGTATCCTTTCACTATTTTAGTGATTTATCTTAGAGAGATTTGGTCTTAATAGTAACAGTGAAGTAACACCTAAGTTCGAACGCAATGTGAATATCTGAAGGTTTGAATGTGATAAGTGAAACGTAACTAATGTTTTTTGTGAAAAAAGTTGAGTTAATAATAAATAAATGGGTGTGTCGAAGTGGTCGATGATTGGAGTGTGGTAGGGCATTATCTCGAAATGTCCTATACCACTATGATGACCAAAAGCTCACGACGATCGAGGAAAAACTACCCTATGATTTGAGTAAGGTAGGGTGTTATCCGAAACATTCTATTCTACTATGACGGGTAAGAGCTCATTGTGCGTCAAGGAAAAAAAAAAGCGAAAAAAATTAAAGACTTTGTTATCGTTGAACTTATACCCAGTATAAACCGAATGATATGCTGTAGGGATTATCCTACTGAGTGCGCGGGAAGACTTTGTGTGGAGCATTGCTTGCTATATACCTAGGATAGTCATTAAAATTATTTGAGAGGATATTTGTTTGAGAGGATTGTGAAGATTGAAAAGGGCTTGTCACACACACAGAATCTATCTCTATGTTGGTATCACTTGCTATAGTTGTTGTATCTTTTGTTACGTGAGTTAGGGATCTATGTGGATTGCATGAAAGTGAGCTAGTTTTGATTGTTTTGTTCGGGACGAACAAAAGTCTAAGTGTGGGGGAGTTGTTTACGACTAATTTTGTGGTTTATATCGAGTTATTCCGTAACAATATCTTCCGTGTTTTAGTGTTTTTTTAATAGAAAATCACTTGCTAAAAGGATAAATTGGAAGAATGGGTTTAGAATTTATTAAAGTGTGAAAATCGAGCTATTTATGTGGTTTTTATTTATTTATGTACGATTTTACACTTTGCTCGTTTCTATCGCCTTGTAGGTATGCTTGCATGTTGTGAAAGGAGCTAGAACGGTGTTTGATTGAAGATTAGAGGAAGGAGAAAGATGCAAGTTTGAGATTGGCATGAAGGTTTACATGGCTGAACTGGCGTCCATTGCATCCGTCCAGTGGACGGGCGTTTAAAAACACCAGGCAGGCGTCGAAAGGCTTATTCGATTCAAAGAAGAAAGGTCCTGGTGGGCGGCGTCCCACTATTCCAGGCAAGCGTCCAGGAGAGATATTTGATTGAGTTGTGAAAATTTCAGCAGACGGCGTCCATTTTTGCATAGGACGGACGTCCAAGAAGACTCGGCCCGACTCGATGAATTTTGTGAAGACTGGACGGGCGTCTACCTTGCTGGACGGGCGTCCAATAGCCGACCTAACCCTAGCCGCCTTAAAAATCTATAAATAGCAGCGCATTCTAAACCCTAAAATCAGATTTTTACACACCAAAAAAAACACACAGCAGCCGCATATCCAAAAGAGCAAACTCAAAGATGAATTCTTCCATCCCAACAATCATGATCACCAATATGATTGTTGGCTAAGCAATTCGCGGTGGGACAACGGAGGAAACCAATCAACAACTACACCAACTAGAGGATTTTTAGCTACATCTTTAGTGAGTTAAATTTATGATTTTTCATCAATTGAATGTTGTGATTTATTGTTTATGTTTTATTTGAATCAAGAGATCGATGAAACTACCTTTTTGATTGAATTTATATGAGAATATTGTTCAAGCTTTGATCTTTTCAATTGATGCAATTAATTGTGATTCAAGAGATTGTTCATGATTAGTTGAGTAGAGTATTGGAGACAATCTCATGATCGTGTTATGCATGCTAGTTTAGTTTTAATTGCTTGGGAAAGAAAACGAAACCCTAGAAATTGATTAAAGAGATTTAATCGAATTCGTGATTTGATCATTACTAAAAATCGTATCTTTAGCGCGCGGTCTAGTTGGGGTTGGTTGGTTGATTGGTGGATTCTCGTTGCCTTGCCGTTCTTTTAATTATTTGATAAACCGATTCGTTCATATCAACTTTTGTTGCTAAGTTTAGTTATTTTAAAAACCCTAGTTTTTACCTGCTGTTTTCTGCATATTTTCTGTTTCCAGAACGTTATTGGACGCCCGTCCACATTATTGAACGCCCGTCCAGTGTCGTTTTTGATCTATTTTCTGCTATTTTCTGTTTCTAGTCATAGTTTCTAGATTATAATTAATATATACCATAGTTTTAGATAATAATTTGTGACATAATCGATACAATAACGTACTTAATCCGATGAGCGTTCGATTCCCTTAGGGCGACCGGTAACACCTTTACTACGAACCTTGCACTTGGGTGTTCGGTAAATTATAAATTTAAAAGCGAGTTTTACCGAGCGATCGTTACCAAGGTGAAAGCCTTCCTTCTCCACGCTATTCGCGACTCCCAAGTGGATGTTGACTGGGGGATCCTGATTCACCGCGAGGCTGTTAAGTTTGCCGTCACTATGGACCGCGATCATCGCATTCCTTTTGGTTCGCTGATTTCTCGTTTATGTACTGATGTAGCTAGGGTGTCGGCTCATTCGTTGGATCGCTGTGGATTTTCTTGAAATAGTAGCTCAGGTTTTACTGATAGTTGCGGCCTTACTGAAGTGCTTTAAATTCTCGTAACAATCTTGAAAATTTTTCTTTGCGGCCCCCTATTCTTGACTAAGCCTGAGGAATTTTAACCCATAGGTTTTTCCAAAAATAGAACGGTTGGCCTCTCTTTGTCGCAGTGAACTTGTGTTTAAAACGAGCCTTTTCATTCGATGTGATTTCCAAAATACGCTTGCACTCTGGCATGAAATAAATAGTTTAGGCTTACATGCAAAATCTTTTCAAGTTGTTGGCGTGCCATGGCCGGTTGTACTCGCGTCCTTGGTTGTCCTTAAGGACATAAGGACCCTTGCGACCTGGACTGGACCCTCCCAATTCTTGGACAACTTTCCTTTTTATGGCCTCGTGGCGATGGCTGTCTCTCTTTCGCGAGAACATAATCCCCACCGTGAAGTGATGATCGCGGATACTCTTGTCGTGGTGTGTTTGGCCGCTTGTTTGCAGTTGAGTAAACGGCCATACGAGTTGATTCTTTTTTCTTCTACTAGATCGAGGTCGAGCCGTCGACTTAGTGGATGTTCGGCCTCGCTGAAGTGTGCGACCCTGAGACTTGGCAGGGCCATTTCCACCGGGGCCATAGCCTCCGACCCGTAGGTCAAAGCGAATGGAGTTTCCTCTGTAGTCGTCTTTCTCGATGTTCTGAGGGCCCACAAGGCCGCTGGCAAGTGATCCGGCCATTTTCCTTTTTTTTCATCCAAACTCTTTTTCAGCACGCTATGTACTTGTTTATTGGCATTTTCGGCTTGACCATTGCCTTGCGAGTAGCACACTGAGGACTTCCGATGCTTGACATTATGCTCTTCACAAAATGTGTCGAATTCCTCTCGGAACTGCGGCCCATGATCGGACACTATCACCCTCGGGACTGCGAACCTAGTCCAGACTTGGTCGAGCAAAAAGTAGATCACATCTTTGGTTTTGGTTTTTACCAAGGACTTAGCCTCGATCTATTTGGGGAAGTAGTCGACATATTCACATCCCGAGCGGCCTCTTTTCAGAGGTCCTATTAGGTCGATAGCCCACATGTCAAATGGCCATGCTGCGATGACAATGCTTTGCTCAACCGACGGCAGCCTGGGAATGTCCACAAACTTTTGACATTTGTCGCACTTTCTGGCATATATTTGGGTGTCCTCTGCAAGTTTTGGCCAGTAATATCCGGCTAACAGAACTTTCTGTGTGAGAGTACGGCTGGCCGGATGGCCGCCGCATACCCCCTCCTAAAGCTCTATGAGTATTCCCTCAACTTCCTCAGGCCGCACGCATCGTGACAGAGGTTTGGAGAATGATTTTCTGTATAAAAAATTGTCCAGGATGGTGTACCTGGCGGCTTTTCTGATTAGGGCTTTGGCCTCCTTTGGAACATTTGGGAGCGCCCCTGAATCAATATAATCTTTTATAGTGTCGATCCAACATGGATTACTGGGCTGGAAATCCACGACCTCGACCCGGTTAATTGCGGGCCTAGATAGATGTTCCACCATGACCGCCGGATTATACATTTCGTCATCACCCGTTAGTTTTGACAGATAGTCTGCTCGGTGATTATTCTCTCGAGGGATGTTGGTGAACTTGCAATATTTGAAGCCACCCTCGAGCTTTTTGACGAGATCAATATATTTTTGCAAGATTTCGCAATGGACCCCGAACGACCCAGTAACCTGATTGACTATCAGTTGTGAGTCACATAATACTTCCATATTTTCGACTTTCATGGATTGGGCGATCTCAAGCCCTGCTATGACCGCCTCATACTCTGCTTGATTATTTGAAGCGGTGAAATCAAATTTCAAGGCTTTTTCGATTTCCTCCGAGGTGCTTGGTTCCAATAAGATAATCCCGGTGCCGCAACCTTTGTGGCTGGCGGCTCCATCGACGTAAAGCTGCCAGCAGTGACTCGGCCTTTGATGTTTGGACGTTGTGGCCCCTTTTGTGGCGACGCCTGGTATGTGACCGGATACCACCTGTAATACCCTACTCCCGACCCCTAGGTCCACTGGGGTCATTCTAGGAGGGGCTGTGAAGCTCTCGCCGCGACTTCAATAAAAAGATTATATTCCCAATATAACAAAATAAATCCACATAGTAATCCACACTCCACAAATGATTTTACACTAATTCAATAATTATTTTCATTACAATATTACAACCCATAAATTACAATGGCTCTTAAAATAAAATGATGTACCATCCAAAACACTAATTTCATTTTCCTCAGATCTCGAACAATATCTTCTCCTATACGCTTCATTCCCCTCGATCATTAACCTGTATTTATATTTATAGAAAGAAAACAAAACAAAACAAAATAGAACAAAGAAACAAAGGAAAACGAGGCGTCGACCAAGAGAAAGTATATATGAGCCACGTGTGCAAGTGCTATACTATATATATATATATATATATATATATATATATATATATATATATATATATATATATATATATATATATAATATAATAATATATAAAAATAAAATATCTTGATCAACTTTTAAAAATAACAAATTGAAGTCTATTAATTATTAATTGATTGAACAAATGAAAAGATCAATTTTTAGTATTGAAGTGCACGAGCATTAAGAAAACATATCAGGTTCATTTACAAGCACAAGCTTTGGCCGAGCCGATGAGTCAAGTACCGCCCTAACGCCATTTTACCATGGATTTCAACCGCACTTCACGAGAACTATCCATGCCTGACAACTCCGGCCGATTGTCAAGGAAAATGAATCAACCTTTGCCGTGCAACCCTCCTACATGGTTCCAACCAAACCTATCCATGCCCTAGGACCCACGCACCAACCGACAGCCCTTGCTTTCCCGGCTGTAGCATGAATCTTCGGGGAAAAGGTACTGTTATGACAGAACCGCCAGGGATAAAAACGGATTGCAATAATCAAGAATAAACGAGAAATAATAAATCATATAAGAACAATAACTCAGGATTTAACGTGGTTTCTGGCAATATGCCGACTAGTCCACGGGCAGAAACGAGGAGATTATATTATCACTGGAGATTTTACAGACTCTGCAATTGCATACGCAATTGCTGCTTCTACTGATGTTAACTGCAAATATTCTAGGTTACAACAGACTTGTATTTATAGTCACCAAACCCTAAACCTAGCCGCCATAACTAGATACTGGTAGACTGACTAAAATACCCCAGATGTGAACTCTGCTGACTTCACCAGACGTAACCTGCTGATATTTGCCTGCGACATTGCCTGTGGGCATACCTGCGACATTGCCTGTTTGGTATACCTAACGATATTTGCCTGGCGATATACCTGCCGACATTGCCCTGGCGATATACCTGCCGACATTACACCGGTGGCTTGCCTGCGGAGAGGTCAAGTCACTATTTCTAACAATCTCCACCTTGACTTGAACTCTCGTTCAAACAGATGTATAACCAGATGTACTGTACCAGATGCATTCGTCAATGCCAGATGTATTGTACTAGATTCTCCCTCTTCTTTAGACTTGATTGAGTTAAGAACAGATGTGATCAACAGATTCAGACTTGATCACCAGACAAGATGTGATTACCAGATTCAGATGTAACCACCTCAGTTGAGAACACTCAGCTGAGTTCTTCAGATTCAACTTTAACCAAACAGATTGCAGATTCAGATTATGAGCTGACCAGATGTGAACAAAACAGAAATAAGGTTAGACTCCTCCATATGAGACTTAACTCCAGATGAGAACTCCACCTCAGACATGTTCACCAGATGCTAAGCAGACTTAACTCTGCTAAGACTTCCAGACACAGATGTAGAACCACTACAAACATGTTAAACAGATTCAGCAGATGCCACCCTGCTGACAGATGGAAGCATCTGACTTTTATCAACAAACTTCCCAGACTTGAACATTCCACTCTACTCAGCTGACTTTCACTCGGTGATCTTCGATCAATGAGACCTTCACCTGCGACCCAGATTTTGGTTCCACACAGTTCAGACTCTTGATTCTTGAGTTTGGATGCACAACTAAGTGCCGATTAGTGTTGACTATTCTCGTGAGTTCTGAGACTCACCGTGAGTATGGACTGAAGCTCCACACCTTGTCAACACCCTAGATTCAGATTCGGACTGATTTGCATTAGGGTCTTTGGAATCACCCTTCTTGTATGTCTTCTTTTGAGTTTTCCATTCCTTTGCAATCGCTACTAGCAATTAAACCAAAGAACTTTGATTATGCATGCACTATGCCTGCTTGAACTATGCCTTAGCTCTTGATTATGGAGAGATGCCCTAACATCCTCCAATGACACTTTGTCTCTCCCAACAATAAAAGACTGCACAAAATTCTCATATGATGCTGGCAGTGATACCAACAAAATTAGAGCTGCATCCTCATCTTCGATCTTAACACCAATACTCCTTAAATCAAGCAATATTGTGTTCAGCTTTTCCAGATAATCTCTGAGAGGCATTCCTTCAAGAATCTTTAAACTGAACAGACGTTGCTTCATCAGCAACTTGTTGGTCAACGACTTTGTCATATACAGACTCTCAAGCTTCAGCCACAGCCCTGCTGCTGAATCCTCTTCAGCAACTTCAGTGATAACATCATCAGACAAGCACAACAAAATCATTGAATGTGCTTTCTCCTCTAGATCGGCCATCTCAGCGTTTCCGGCATCCACCGCCTTTGACAACGGAGCCCAGAGCCCCAGTTTCTTCAACAGAGCACGCATCTTGATTTGCCACAGATTGAAATTGTTCCTTCCTGTGAATTTGTCAATCTCAACATTTAACCCAGACATCTTGATCTTGCCAAAGAACAGAACTTTTATCACAGAATCCTAGCACCGGTGAAGGTCTTGGTGAAGATAAAATTTTGTTCAAACGGATGATTCCTATGATTCCCTGATGATAACCTTGCTCCGATACCACTTGTTATGACAGGACCGTCAGGGATAAAAACGGATTGCAATAATCAAGAATAAACGAGAAAGAATAAATCACATAAGAACAATAACACAGGATTTAACGTGGTTTCCGGCAATTTGCCGACTAGTCCACGGGCAGAAACGAGAAGATTATATTATCACTTTGGAGATTTCTGGACTGCGCAATTGCTTACGCAATTGCTTTGCTATCTTGATGTTAATCGCAAATATTCTAGGTTACAACAGGACTTGTATTTATAGTCACCAAACCCTAAACCTAGCCGCCATAACTAGATCTTGGTAGGTGACTAAAATACCCCGGATGTGAACTCTGCGACTTCACCAGGGCGTAACCTGGCGATATTTGCCTGTGACATTGCCTGCCGGCATACCTGCGACATTGCCAGTGGTATACCTGGCGATATTTGCCTGTTTGATATACCTGTGACATTGCCCTCCGATATACCTGCGACATTACTCGGTGGCTTGCCTCTTGAGAGGTCAAGTCACTATTTCTAACAGGTACCGTCCCCGCTCTTACGAGCGAGCACTCTAGCTACTGTCGGAAAAATTTCATTACAATATTACAACCCATAAATTACAATGGCTCTTAAAATAAAATGATGTACCATCAAAAACACTAATTTCATTTTCCTCAGATCTCGATCAATATCTTCTCCTATACACTTCATTCCCCTCGATCATTAACCTGTATTTATATTTATAGAAAGAAAAACAAAACAAAACAAAATAGAACAAAGAAACAAAGGAAAGCGAGGCGTCGACAAAAGAGTATTTAGTATGAGCCACGTGTGCAAGTGTTATACTATATATATATATATATATATATATATATATATATATATATATATATATATATATATATATATATGTATGTATATATATAATAATAATAATAATAATAATATATAAAAATAAAATACCTTGATCAACTTTTAAAAATAATGAAGTCTTTTAATTATTAATTGATTGAACAAATGAAAAGATCAATTTTAGTATTAAAGTGCACGAGCATTAAGAAAACATATCGGAGTTTATTTACAAGCACCACTTTGGCCGAGCCGATGAGTCAAGTACCGCCTAAACGCCATTTTACCATGGATTTCAACCGCATTTCACGAGAATCGCCATGCACGACAACTCCGGCCGATTGTCAAGGAAAATGAATCAACCTTTGCCGTGCAACCCTTACCACGTTCCCGCCAACCCTATCCATGCCACAGGACCCACGCACCAACCGTCGGCCTTTGCTTTCCGGTGTAGCATGAATCTTCGGGAAAAGGTGCTTTGTTATGACGGGACCGTCGAGGGATAAAAGCAGTTGTAATAATCAAGAATAAGCGAAAGAATAAATCACATAAGAACAATAACACATGATTTAACGTGGTTTCCGGCAATATGCCGACTAGTCCACGGGCAGAAACGAGGAGATTATATTATCACTGGAGATTTTACAGACTCTGCAATTGCATACGCAATTGCTGCTGCTATTGATGTTAACTGCAAATATTTTAGGTTACAACAGACTTGTATTTATAGTCACCAAACCCTAAACCTAGCCGCCATAACTAGATACTGGTAGACTGACTAAAATACCCCAGATGTGAACTCTGCTGACTTCACCAGACGTAACTTGCTGATATTTGCCTGTTTGTACCTGTGACATTGCCTGTTTGGTATACCTATTTGATATACCTGCGACATTGCCCCTGCTGATATACCCTGCTGGCATTACTCAGCTGGCTTGCCTTGCTGAGAGGTCAAGTCATTATTTCTAACAGGTACCGTCCCCGCTCTTACGAGCGAGCACTCTAGCTACTGTCGGAAAAATTTCGAGTCAAGAGGCCCCGTGACCGGTGACTAGCCGTTCTCCTAGAGCAGTAACTCTAATCCCCCTAGCCACCAGAGCTTTGACACTTTCGTGCCACGAGCGAGCGAGCGAGCAAGTATATATTCCGTCAATTCCAAGTATCATTTTATTTAATGTTATAAAAAGTATACACTAGCTCAAATTAGTCATTTGTTTCAAATCACTTTACATTTTGTAATTTTAATAAATCATTAGAAAATGACTTCCGAGTTAAAAACATCAACTTGATATAGATGAAATATTGAAAATAATTATAAAACACACTTTGGCTTTATATCGAAAATAAAGAACTTATGCGAAATAAGATCATTCATTCCCACTTGACTAATTCTTTCATTCCTCTGCATCTAACTCCCGGTTGCATCCCCATTCCAGCCATAAATTTCCCACCCAAACCTTAATTTTATGAATCATTTTCTCCAGCCTGTGTACGGTGTACCCTACGATCCTTGAAACCCCATCCTCAAATTAATTAACCCCAACATCATGCCTTACTGATGAATTTATCAAATGTTTCTTCTAATCAGTACTCATCAAAATATAAGAACGATGAAGATAAAAAAAAATGGCTATGCAAAAGCTAGATGGGTTCCAACCCGGCAATCGTAAATATTAATGGTGATGGCATAACACAAATCTATCTTCAGGGTGTAAGGATAGAAACTTGACGACACCTCCAAAGAAATTTACAGCACCGCAAAAAATGCTTAATATATACGGAAGGAAGATGTTTTTTCAATGTAGAAGTCCTTGTTAATTGTTATGGCAACAGACATTTCAATGACGATGGTGTTTAGGAAACAAACAACCGAAAAACGTCCGTAATGATTCCCGTAACTACGATGTTGATTTCTCGACGTTGGAAAGATACGGAATATAAACACCATGATAGAATATATACCCGGCCTCAGTTGTAGACTTGTAGCAGCATAACAACAATGAGTTTAATTGTTGTTTAGACATTATAAGTGACACGGGGCGATCGGAATCGGTTTAAGGATTGATGGTGATGGTTGATAACCAAACTCGCCGGAAACAATACTTCAGGCTACCATATATATATTTAGCTATGATGACTATATATTATGACTGTAAGGTATTCTGTAAATGATAAGAAAGTAGTATGGAGTGATATAGTTGGACAAGAAAGTGGAAAAATATAGTATAAACAAAACAGTGTTGTAAATCTGAGTTTGGCTCCGGCTACATGGATGTATGTATGTATATATACTGAGACTCCAAAAGATTTAATTAGGAATCAGGATGCATATTAAATAAAACGTACGATTACAAGAACCTATATTTACCAAACATGCTATAAAGCTTATGTTGGTTAATTAATTGTTTTTTCTTTTTTTCTTTTTTCAGTTTAATTAGGAATCAGGATGCATATTAAATATACAAACCTTTCCTCAGAGACCTACCTCAACAAAGAAAGTATATTTGTTTTATTTATCATATGTGCTTATAACCTAGCTAGTAATCATAAATAATAAATTTAATATTGAATCCATTACGTATGAAAACATTTGTACTTTACATCTATGATTTATAAAATGAAAAAAATAAAATATTACTGCGATGACGTTTTATATATTTATTTATTTATTTTATAAATCTCATATCTTTTCGCAACTACTACGTAGAAAATTAAATGACACATATCGATAAATTTACACACGTAGACAATTATTGTTTAACTTGATAATAGCGAATATGGTAACGATCGAATTAAGAAAATCTCGAGTATGCCTAGCTCTACAAAAATTGGGGTGTTACATGCAAGATAAGCCTTAAGATCTTTGAAAGACTGCGAGCATTCTTCTGTCCATAGAAAGGCCTTGCTCCCTTTGAGAATCTTGAAAAAAGGTAGACTTTTCTCGGCAGATTTGAAGATAAACCTTCCCAGGGCGATTATCCTTCCATTTAGCCTCTGTACCTCTTTGATCGTTGTTGGCTCGCTCATATTTATCAGAGCCTCTATTTCTCGGGGTTTGCTTCGATCCCCCTCTGATTCACCATAAAGCCCAGAAATTTTCCAGCCTGAACCCCAAAAGTGCCTTTAGCGGGGTTGAGCTTCATAGAAAGCCTCCTTATGTTCGCAAAGGTTTCGCGGAGGTCCGCAGGTGATCCCGGCGACTTGACTTGACGACCATATCATCAATGTATGCTTCCATGTTTTTGCCGATCTGTGGGTTGAACACCTTGTTCACCATCCTTTGATATGTTGAGCTTGTGTTCTTTAGACCGAATGGCATCATCTCATAGTAGTAGAGTTTGCCGGCGACCACAAGCGCGTCATTTCTTTGTCGTCGTCGGCCATTTTCACTTGATGATAGCCTGAATAGGCATCTAAAAAACTCATCATTTCGAAGCCCGCGATCCCATCTACCATTATATCGATTCGTGGCAGCGCGTATGGATCCTTTGGACAAGCTTTGTTCAGGTCGGTGAAGTCCACGCACATTCGCTACTTTCCATTGTGCTTCTTTACCATCACAACATTTGCCAACCAAGTCGGGCATTGAATCTCATTGATTATACCTGCTGCCAGAAGTTTGTCAACTTCGCCCTTTATGGCGACCTCTTTCTCTATGGAAAATTGACGCGCTCGCTGCTGGATTGGTTTGAAGTTGGGGTCGACGCTCAGATAGTGTAGCGCGACCTCAGGCTCCACACCCCTCATATCAGTTACTTCCCATGCAAATGCGTCCATGTTTTCTTTTAAAATCTCGATCAGCTCCTCTCGCTCTTTTTCTATCGATTGCGCTCCGATCTTTACTTTTTGGTTGGGATATTTTTCGTTTATGACAGCCTCGGTCAATTCGTCCTCGGCTGTGAAATCTGGCTGATCCCGAACCTGCAGTGTTTTGTCCTCTATGCATTTCTCAGCGATCCCTCTTACCATTGCGATCTGGCTTACATTGGTATGGAACTCCTCGATTTTTGGTTTATTAAGTCGACCCTGTTCTTGGTCATGTAGTCGAGGAAAAATCCTGGTCGGCTCATGGCGACCCCAATATCATCCCCAACGTGAAACTTTACCCTTTGGTGTGGTATGAATACCACCATTTGGAATTTGTTCATTGTCGGAATCCCCAAAATTATATTATAGTAAGAGGGTAGGTCGATGACCAAAAGGATTATTACCTCTGTTCGGCAGGGCTCATAGTCGCCTAGAGTGACGCTGAGGTTGATGGTGCCTTTGACCCGCACAGTGTAGTTGGTGAAACCTTCCAACAGCTTTGCCTCTCCGAGCCCAATTTGTTTGAGACAATCAAAATAAATGATGTCGCGGCCCGCGCCGGTGTTGACCATGACTCGATTAACACCATGCTGCTCATTAATTCCGATTTTAAGGATGATCGGCACTTCAGTGACGCCTTCCACCATTGTGAGCTTGCTTTTAGTGAATATGATTCCCTTGTCTTTTTCTCCCAAGACAATCGGCTTCTCGAAACCTCGCGTGTATTTGCGATTTCAGCTGACTGTTACTGGGGAGACTCCCATGAATGACTTGGACCTCCCTTTGGTAGACGTGAGGTTGTCGCCCTTTATTGGCGCCGGTATCAACATCGTGTTTATACTTGGCCGCTGGTCCTTCTCTGATCAGCCTTTCGATTTCCCTCCTCAAATTAAAACATTCATCAGTAATGTGTCCGTGATCCTTGTGGTACTCACAGTACTTCGATTTGTCGTGAGTGCTAGCGTCGCCCTTCATAGGCCTGGGTCTCTCAATATGTTCATGAATTTCGAAGAGTATATGTGATGGTTTGGTGTTGAGTGGTATGAAATCACTTTCATTGAATTTGTATGGCGCCTTGGCCTCGCGGTCTTGGTTCACGCCTTTACCGTGCTCTTTCTTACGATCGTCCCCACGATCATCTTTCTGCGAGTTGTGCTCGGGTCTAGATTTTGTTTTTCTCGAAGGTGATGGCACTTCACTCACCCCCATCATTCTGGCACTTTCTAACATTTCCCTTCGGCCCGCTCTAGGGGGCCGCAGGTTAAACTCCGTTTTTATCCGACCTTTGGCTTTTCCTGTGAGGAAGCAGGTTATGATGGCGTCGTCAAGAATGTTTCTTGTCGATCATAAACCACGACAAACCGCTCATAGTAGTCCTTCCACGACTCATTTTCGCCCGTGCGGACCTTATAGAGATCATCTATGGTTTTCTTGATGCAACTGGCGATTCGAACACCTTCACGAATTTTTGGATAGATCCTCCCAACTTTCGACCGAACCAAAAGGAAGCCCGCTAACCGGGAAGGGCCATGTCACGCATTCTTCCGACTAGCGCGATGCACCGGTGGACTTGTTACGGGTCTTTAGAGTGATGCGACCTTGGAACGTTGTGAGCCAGTCATTCAGACAAGTGTTCCCGCTATAGTAATTGTAGAGGGATAACTGACCTTTTCCTTGTTGGTGGGCAGTGTTTCCGTAATTCTTTTGGTGAGCACATCGATCCCAGAGATTGGTGCGGCCTTTTCGGCGGGCCTTGACTTTTTAAGCTCTACGATTTCTTTCCTCATTATCTCCATTTGTTCTGCCATAACGGGATCAAACCTTTGCCTAGGCGGAGGTTGGTTGGCTACTAGCTCGATCCCACGCTCTGAAACCGCTTTGATTTACGTGGCTCCTCTTGTTGAGCTCGCTTTTCCCTTATTATTAAGCGGGCGTCTCTCTCATCTCTTCCTTCTTGCCCAGGTATCACACCTCTCTCAGGAGGCTCAGCCGACTTAAAGCCGGGCCTTTTTCTTTCTCTCCCAGCCTTTTCAAAGAGGATCCTTTCCCTCCACTTTTTTCCTTGGTATTTTCGTGGTAGGTCGAGCAGGAGTTTGGATGACCTCCAACTCTCCCCGGCGTCTGTTTTGGCCTGAAGATGGAACACTCTCCTCGCCCTCTACTCTTTGCAGCTTGCTTTGGCGTCCTTTTTCAGGCGCCTTGGGGTTGTGCTCGCTCTTAGAGGGGTTTGCCTCCCGGATTGGCAGTGGCTCGCGGCCAAGTGCTACTAGTCGAGAATTGGCTAAGTATATTCTCTCAGCATACTTGGCATACTCTATCATTTCTGCGACCTCAGGATCCTCTTGGAATCCTGGTACTTTTTTTTGGTACCCCTCGACTGCGTTGCGGCCTAGGTGTCCCGACTGCGTTCTTTTCCTTGCGGGCCTCCTCTAAAACCGCTAAGGCCTATTTGGATTTTGATTTCTGATTCAAGATGTTTCGGACGTCGCCAGTGGCTAGGCCCTCTTTCTGCGGCCTACCCCCATCAGTGGGATTATCAAGTGTTTCTCCTGCGCCCTCAGCGTGAGGTTGATTGGACGCGCCCCATTTGTCCGGGGTAGGCGGTACTAGCGATCCTTTACTTCCTGCCATCGCCGTTGATGCGAAGTGATAAGCTTGGAGATGTGATCGCTGAGATGACCGCTAACAACTCTGACAACCTGCTCCTGTCAAGCAAACTGCCCCGTCTGACAAGCTCAACTACTTTGTACTCTCTCTGATTTCTGAGGGAGTAGGTTGGAGGTTTGTTGAACTTCCCTCTGAGTGCACTGAAGGGAGATCTTTTTGGGCGGTGATAGCTCAGGCGAGGTTGGTCAGAAATATGAATTTCAGGGGGAAAAGGTGATGATTCAAACGCAGTAACCCTAAAACTTGGTATAACCTTTTAAGGAAACGCACGCCTTTGTCAAAGCTAAAGGGGTTTTCTTTGATATGGGGTTTTTCTGGTGATATGATGAGAAAACAAAGGCTATTTCTAGGGATTTTTTCTGGCGAAATGATGAGGACAGATCCTGAAGATACCAAGAGAGGTGATTTCTCAAACGCAAGCTTGGTATTCCCCGGCTCTTCAACTAAAAACACGAACTTGAACGAAGAACACTACGAGAGAGGTGATTTCTCGAACGCAAACTCGTGAGTCTCATGAAAGCTGTGGTAAAGTTACCTCCCTTTGTGTGAGATGAAGTCCGAGATCTCCTCTTTGCATAAGAACTCAGCCGGACTTAAAGATGGACGAATATGATGTTGCTTCACCTTGCTGTGTGAAGGTTTTCTGGGGGACCTCCACACCGGAAAGACCGGAAAACTTGAAGTTTCCCGGTAACGGAGCCAACTGATAATGCCGAATATTATCACGGTGGTAATGCGGTTGTTGTATTATGGATATCTGGCTTGTTTGATGTGTTTGTAATGAAGGCAGCCAGTGGTGCACGGCGGCGATGTGGTAGTGCGTATGCTTGTTTGAGAGGGTTTGAGATTAGAAGTATTTTGACAAGAGTTTAGTTCTCTTTGTCTATTTGCCCATTAATCTTTGAGTTACACAAGCCCTCCTTTTATAGGCAAGAAGTGGAGCTTAGGGTACGAGAAAGGACAGATAAAGTATAAAATACATTGGATTAAGGTAAGCTAAGTAGCTCGGCGCTGACATGTGGTCGCCTATCTGCGAGCTTGCTCTCTTGTCCTGTCTTGGCTTGCCCCTCTATTGCTCTCCTCTAAGGCTCGCGCGGTCTCTTATGGACCCATGGCTGAGGTCGCAGGTCGGCCCCCGAGCAACCAGTGGCCTTGTAGGCTTGAATGCTCTTGGCGAGGACCTTACTGTGGCGACCTTAGCTTGACTGGCGTCGCGGACGCTATGGCCGCGGACCTATCCTATCTTGGTGGCTAGATAGGCTGTTTCCGGGGACTCATAGGCGGTGATACTATTTAGACATATCACTTGGTATAACATCAACCCATATATAACATGTATTCCCTCCGTTCCTATTTATATGTCGTATTTCCCAAAATCAAAATTGTCTTTTTGTATGTTGTAGTTACATTTCCAATACATATTTTAATACTCTTTCCACTTTTCAATATTACTTTTCAACTTTCTAGGCTCATTCAACCAATCAATCTTCAATATTCAATACACCACTACACTTTTCAATGAAAGTCAACAAAATAAATCAATTTCTTAATCTGTGTGTTTTTCTCAAACGCAACATATAATTAGGAACGGAGGGAGTACCTAAGAACCTATGTATATGAATGCCACAATGTATGCTCGGAACCTTGATAAGTTCAGATTCGAATACTCTATGAAAGAATACTCACAGAAAGCTTGAAAGCATTATATAAATTCACTCAATATTTTTTGTATTTTATTGTGTCCATAACAATGACTGAAAATGTCTTTATATAGGCTATAGACTCCAAGTAATTAAACAACTAAGCAATGTGGGAAAATAACTTGACCTAGGCGCCACTTATTGGGTTTACTTGACTCTAATAGGCCCAACATGTGCTTTTATTGGATGAAATAAAGATATAAACCCAAAATAACAACTAAAAATAAAGAAAAGACTCCAAACATTCTTCATAAGCCCAATAACACGAATAATAGACTTAATTTATTCCTTCTTCAATGAGAATAACTTCATTCCCTCCCGGCTGCGAAAGGATTCGTCTTCAAATCAAAAGGATGTCATAAAACTGACCAATCAGAAACACGGACGGATGAACCACAAAACTCAATGAAGAGACGTCTGGATCAAATAGAATTTTAAATAAGGCTTCATGTCACTAGAACGTTGAAATGATGATGCATACATCACCAATGAAATGAATGAGTAGTAAGTTTGCGAGTGCCCAATGCATAATGTTTTATGGAGCAGCAATATAATCACAGGGATGAGAATCTGGAGCAAAATCACAATGCAACGCAAAAGGATCAATGAAAGTGTGCTCGGTTTTCCACCAATGTCTCACCGGACAAGAACATGCATAGGTAATATAGGGGCGGATTGGGTACATCAGATTGCCCGATTTTCTCCTCAAGTAGATGATCCGCATGTACTGCAAAGAAGACAAAATAGAACTCGAGCAAGTGCTCGGTGAAGTAGGACCAACGTTCTCATTTGCCTCGATTTGCTCATCCACTAATGTGTTGCCTTCATTCTTTTTCTCAACTTCACACTCTTTGTCATCCTTTATCTCCACCACACTTTCATTCTCACTGTTTTTCAATTCTTGCTCAATATTTTTTTCTTCCATCAATTTCACATCTTGAATCGCACTCCTATCTATTTCCATGGCCTTAGAATCCTCTACATGAAAATCACATTGTTGTCTAAGGGTAGGGATTCAAAGACATGCTTCCTGCCACCGTCATAAAAAGAATAGCGAGTCCGAGACGCATTATGACGTACCTTGTACAAATATACCCATGAATTCTCTAATATGAAATGTTCATCTCTCATAGGCACTACTTCACAAAATCTAACATCTTTATAATTTCCAATGGAAATTGGAATCCATGCTTGTCGTCTAACTCAAACACGTTGACGTCCCCCAACAATGTAGTAAGGATGATGATGCTTTTTCGTCCGCAAGTTCACGCATTAACCACATATTGACTAACTATAAATCTTCTCTTCATCATGATCAATTCACAACTCAAATTCATTGTTTTAAATAAAGCACGATGAATGAAATAAGTTGTTACTTGTACCACCACGTATTGACTGATCAATATTGGGAACATTGCTTCCCCTTAACATGTTTTGCAACTTAGCCATCATCTCTTCCATCCTAACGGTATCATGTCAATTCATTTCTTCAAATTTTCTACCGATCAATACAGCTTGTTCCTCTGCCAATAACCGAATACGTGCATCAATAGAATTCTCATCTCTCTCGGCGTGCTGTAATTGACATGATTGAAATTCAGCAAAATATATATGTTCTCACAATCACTCGTGTTTACACTCCCCTCTTTTAGAGTTCAAATTGTAGAACAAATCAAATTAATGAGCACCCGAAGCAATCAAGACCAAAGAACCTATATAAGGACCTAAGGATTTGGTCGGGTTACTTTAAAGAGGATAGGCCCGAAAAGAAGAGAAAAAAAGAAAAGAATTTTTTTAGTGGCATACTAGAATCATAGGTGTGATTAGAAATCACACCAGATTGTGATATACTCAGCAGTTGCTAGTAATTGTTTTGAGTTGTACATCTGTTCTATGGACTTGGTGACAAGAAACCTCAGTTAATCAATTCGAAAACAAGAACGCAAGAACGCAGGAACAAAATTAGAGGACCGGACGAATTTAAGGAGAAGAACTATATTTTTTTTGTTTGGATGCAAGGAACGCAAATAATAACAAGAACAAGAAGTTGAATATTTTTTTTTGGTAATAAGGGTGAATAACACGTAGAAGGAATAAAGCTGGGAAGTTTTTTTGTGTTTGATAATGAAGGGAAAGAAAAATAAAAACAAGGGATATTTGATACATTTAATTACTGACATCTGATACCAACTGATGTGATCCGTAAACGAATCATATCTGAATTTGTCCAAAGACCGATTAAAAGTATCAATAAACAACGAGCACCGCGACTTTTAGCTAACTCGTAACTAAGAACCTTGGTATAAACTCAACCCTTAGATAACTCGTATCTAATAACCTTGGTATATGAATACCACAATATATGCGCAAATGTTTTAGGGGTAACGAGGGAGAATGACACAAATATTTTATCAATTAGGGATAATGATATTTTTTTGAAACTTTTGCATAAAGGACAAAACTATTTTTTATTATTATTTTTTATTTTTCTGGCGTAGGTTTTCTAAAAAAAAAAAAAATAACACACTTTCTCTCTTATCTATATTTTTTAAACACTCATATCTTTCAATCTACAACTCCATATTTAAAAAAAAAATTCACCAAATTTTTTATTTTTTCATGCTCTTTATTTTGAGACCACATTTAACATATTCCGACGTGATTTCAGAAAATCCGCTGTCGAGCTTAAGCTCATACCCTAGTGGTCGCCACTAGGGTCTACCCGGGCTCCCGTATTTGGAGACCCGGGTTCGAATCCCCCCGGTAGAATTTAGGTATTTCGTTTCCCGACAAAAAAAAGAAAAGAAAATCCGCTGTCGAAATTCACTATTGTTCGAAATTCACTGTCGATATTCACTGATTTTCGGGATTCACTGGGGAGAATCTCACGAAAAACGATGTAATTATATTGAACCAAGTCTCAAAACGAAGAGCATCAAAAAATAAAAAATTCAGTGAAATTTTTATCGCGTTTGGATAACTAGAACAAAAGATATGATCGTTTGAAAATCGGGAGGTAAGAGAAAAAAATAAAAAAGTTCCCATCCCGGAATTGGCGCTTGAAACTTTTTTTAATATATATATATATATATATATATATATATATATATATATATATATATTAGTTTTATCATTCATTATAAAAATATAAGAGTTGTTATTCTCCCTATAAAAAATGTGTGGCTGTCATGTTACTCAAAAATATTCCTAAACATATCCATAATTTTTATAAGTTTATATTCGAATACTCGACGAAAGAATACTCACAAAAAAGTTTGAAAGCTTTATATAAATTCACTCAATAATTGTATTGTATTGTGTCCATAACAATGACTTCAAATACCTTTATATAGGTTACAGACTCCAAGTAAATAAACAACTAAGCAATGTGGGAAAATTAACCTGGCCTAGTTGTCACTTATTGGGCTTACTTGACTCTAATAGGCCCAATATGGGCTTTATCGACTGAAATAAAGACTTAAACCCAAAATAACAACTAAAAATAAATAAAAGACTCTACACGAATAATAGACTTAATTTATTCCCACTTCAATGGGAATCACATCACAAAGCTGATTAGTAAGAAAATCCCAACTATAAATAAAGGATTTGGACACTGAGAGCAGAAAACGATTAATTCATCAAGACTAAGGCATTCTTATTGAGATATTTTAAGGCATAAAAGCGAAATTGAGAAATTCAAGAGATAGCAAAATCAAGGATTCAAACTGAAATTATCTAGGCTACTCTTGAATCTTGAACAACCCTGAACTTCAAAATCATATCCATAAAAGATCTATCTTGAATCAACCCTGATTCAATACTCACTCCAACTTGATTCAATCAACAAAGAGTTCAATCTGTGAAGATATTGAGGCAGTCAAGGACTGACAGACAGTGAAACATGGAAGCTACGAAGGACAGTCATCAGCTGAAGTAGTGAAGTTGTGAAGGAGCTGAGTTGGTGATAGCTGTTGAAGATTACTTTGAAGGAACATCAGAGACAATCAGTGAAGCATCTGCGAAGTGTGAAGGATTGATGACTTGGATAGGGATGCAACATAGTGTTGTCAAGGATTATGCTTGCTGTTGTAACGGTGTACAAAGAACAATAGTGGATTCCTCCATCATCACATGAGAAGAGTGGACTAAGGGATTACACCACCGGACTGAAGTGGAAAGCAAGTACATGGACCAGCACTAAAGGAAAGAACAGAACATAACAGAAAGGAAGAGACATAGTTGAAACAGAAGAAGAATATACTGGGAGCGGCCACGGCGAGTTCTCATATATACGAGGGGAGCGGGAAAAGATCAAACAGACTCCATGTAAGTCACCTAATACTATTATGATTAATCATGTTGCTTTACCTTAAGCCCCTAGGAAGACAAAGCCCAATGTGGATGATATTCGCTACAAGAAGTTCATAGAAATGTTTAAGAGATTGCAACTGAACATCCCTTTGGTAGAAGCTTTAGCCGGCATACCAGAATACTCAAAGTTCTTAAAGGATGCCATCTCCACAAACAGAAATCTATTAGACTTGGAAACGATCTTTCTGAATGAGGAATTCTCGGCAATCTTACAACATAAGCTGCCTCCAAAATGCAAGGATCCCGGGAGCTTCATCATTCAATGTACTATCGGAGACATCTGTTTAAACAATGTCATGTGCGACCTAGGAGCTAGCCTAAATATGATGCCGTTGTCCATCTTCCATAAACTTGGAATGAGAGAACTGACCGAAACGACAATAACTCTGCAATTAGCTGACCGTTCATTAAAGCAACCTTGCGGAGTAGTGGAAGATGTCCTGGTCAAGGTTAACAAGTTCGTATTTTTGGTTGATTTTGTTGTATTAGACATGGAAGCAAGTTATGATGTACCTTTGAATCTGGGAAGACCATTCTTGGCAACCACCGGAACACTAATAGATGTCCGCAAAGAAGAATTAATTATGCGCGTCAATGATGAGAAGATGGTGTTCAATATTCTGAAGACAACAAGTTATAGAGATGATGAAGTAGACACATGCTTTTTTCTAGACGTTGTCGACATGATCATCCACCAATTTCGGCAACAAATTGCGTTTGACAAGACATCACCACCACCTTACTTTTGAAGAAAGGAAAGGACGCGGAAGATGCAGAAGCTAGAGAGAACTAGCCAGGCTGTAGTGAAGGGCGCGTAAGTCACATTGAGCATGCATGCTCTTTAGAAACATGCAGGATCAGTCCCCAACCTTCTTGGCATAAATTATTTTAACTGCAGCTAACTGAGCAAAAGTTGAAGACATCTCTAGAAGAACCACCAAAGAATCTGGTGTTAAAGCCGCTACCCTCACATTTAAACCTTACCTCTGATAATCTTTTCCTCTCTGACACCTCTTGAAGATAAGAAACTTTTGAGAGTGCTAAGTGAGCATATAGGAGCTTTCCTCTGGACAATCGTAGAAATTTGAGGCATTAGCTCAAGTGTCTGCATGCATAAAATTTCCATTGATCCCAAGAAGAAAGCCACAACTCAACCCCAAAGGAGGTTAACACCTCAACTAAAACATGTTGTCAAGGAAGAGGTCATAAAGATGTTGTAAATAAGAGTCATATTCCCAATATCAGACAGTGAATGGGTAAGCCCGATCCATGTGGTGCCAAAGAAAAGAGGATTGACAGTTCAAACAAATGAGTTTGGCGAATTGATACTCGTTTGGTTGATCACGCAGGGCATCGGGTGTGCATAAATTGAGAAAATTAAACGCGCCACCCGTAAGGATCACTTTCCACTACCATTTATCGATGAGATGTTGGAAATATTGAGCGCCATGCGTTCTACTTGTTTTATTATATTGCTATTCGGGTATTACCGGATACACATTGCACTGAAGATAGAAAAATACAACGTTCACTGTCCGTATGGGACCTTTGCCTACAATAGAATGCCACTTTGGATTATGCAACGCCCGACTACATTCAAAAGTGCATGATGTCACTTTGTTAAATGAACATGGTGGAAGATTTCTTAGAAATATTTATGGATGAGTTCTTTTCCTTCGGCGATAGTTTTGACGAATATTTGAGCAATCTAAGCAAAGTGTTGAAATGATGTGAACATACCAATCTAGTGCCCAAATGGGAGAAATGTACCTACATGGTGATAGAGGGTGTTTTTCTGGGTCAAAAGATTTCGAAAAGAGGTATGGAGGTCGACAGAGCAAAAATAGAAGTAATAGATAAGTTAACTCCGCCTACAAATTTAAAGACTCTATGAGCATTCTTAGGACATGCCGAATTTTATGGCGGTTTATCAAAGATTTCTCTAAGGTATCCTGACCTTTAACCGGGCTTTTGGCGAATGACGTTCCCTTCATAGTCAATGATGAGTGCATGCACGCCTTCCAAGACCTAAAGGTCTAAGATCACTGTTTTTATAGATCATGCGGCACTGAAGTATCTACTAACGAAACAAGATTCCAAACCGTGACTGCTTAGATGGATCTTGCTACTACAAGAGTTCAATGTGGAGATCAAAGACAAAAAGGGCTCCGAGAACCTGGTAGCCGACCATTTATCTACTCTACCATTAAAAGATGCTGAGAAGCATACGGAGATAGATGAGAGATTTCCAGATGAGCAACTATTCACCGTCTCCGTAATAGCCCGAGCTGATTCTCAAACCATAGTCAGGAATACCGTAGCAGTGTCTGGAAATACATGATCTTGGTTCACGCATATTGTTAACTACTTAGCAGGGAAGTATCTACCGCCAGAATTTTCACAGCAAGATAAAAAGAGATTCTTCGAAGAACTAAAGCACTATTATTGGGACGACCCGTATTTATACGGGTTGTGTTCTGACAACGTGCTAAGGAGATATGTTCATGATATGGAGATTCCAAGCATCCTCAAGCACAACCATTCCATGGAAACTGGGGGTCACTGATGTCGTGGTCAATGACCCGAGACGGTTGAAAGGGCGATCATGAAGTGATCGTGACCCTGTAAGCGATAGTTACGGAGTTGTTACAAGAACGTGGAGTAATGTCATGTTTGACTATATAAGCGTTGTCTAAGTTCTCTTAGGCTTATACCAAGCCGCGGATATGTAAACCTAGGTGAGCACACACCGTGTCAGTGACACGAGCTGGTAAGCAACTTTACTTCGAACTGACATCAGATATCCGGAAAGGACATGTATCGTGTCGATGGCTTAGGAGTCCTTCTCGTATTGTAGTGGTTACCTTATTGAGGTTGATATCCATTTGAGGTCTGGTGCAACATTGAGCTCTTTAGACCCGTTTTGCTCAAAAGAGTCGGAATCGGTAATTGTGTGCCAAGTGTAGGACTCCAGTCATACCCACATCACAACTCATGTTATTGGATGTTTATTTTTAGTTTAATCGAAGTGACGAACTCAACACGACTTAATCAGCCGAACTAATGATGAATCTCATCCCGACCATTCAACCGAACTAATAGTTGAACTTGTGTCACTTTTTAATTTTTGAGACATCAAAAAATAACAAAACGAAGCATGAATACAGTAGTTGAAACTTGAAAGTTTTTCCTAGGGAACATTATTTGTGCACACAAATAATCTAAACTATTCGATACATATAATGAACAAATAAAAAAGAAAAATAAAAATAATGATAACTTTGATTTAGTTTTTGTATGTCTAAAATTACACTCTTTTTCTAATTTTTTTTTCGCGAATGAATCCAAAATAATTGAAGTGTAGCAGCAAGTATTAAAATTGCAGACTTTATGCGGAGCACAATATGAGAAATACTTGTGTGGTGTAGAGATTTTGAGCTGATGTGACGGGTGAAACGATCAGAACCACACAGTTTAAGTGTAGAATGAAATCGTGTGGTGTGTAGTGTGCCACGGCGTGTATCCGCACGTAGGTACACACTACATAAAAACTTCCCGCACAATATACTCCGCCATAAATTACAGCACATCATACAGTGCAGCGACCAACAGACAGCTGAAAAGCGGGAAAAAAAGGTACCATAACAAAAGAAATTTAAAAAAAGACTAATTAATATTCACTCCTTTGTACGGTGCTCTATTAATAAAATAACAATATGAATTTTTTTCTCAAATACATCCATAACAAAAACCTTATCTTTATTTATTTTTAGGGATAATGAATAGTGTCTCTATATTTGTGGAGCACTATCCATATTTCAATGGTATTTGGCATAAAGATAGAAATATGAATGCTGTTGTTGAATGTTTTGACTTGACATGTTGTAAAATAGAAATATATATCATTTTATATTATTTTATGAATAAAAAATAGGGTTTCTGACATGAATGTCCTAAGAAGACTTAATAAGTACAATGGGACCATGGGCGGATCTACGAACCCAAATTGGATGCAAAGACACTGCTAATTTTTTTTATTAAGTTTTATTTATAATTGGGAAATGGCATGTGCACCACATAAATATGTAGTGCATATATCACTACATACTTTATATCCATTGATTAAAGTGATGACTTATTTATTGTGATGAGTCCTAAAAAAATCAATAATGTGGATTGTGTTGCGTAGGATGTTATGAAAAAATGAATAGTTGATGTATCACTACTCTTTATAAATAGACTTCGAGTATACTAAAAAAATTTACTCTTCAATAAAAGGAATGATACAGGCACAACGAAATTACACAACCAATTGACACAACAGTGATCTACACCATTGATTATTGTGGGACCTAGATCAATCAATATAGTTGTCACAAAAACCAATCGTGTAGATCACTGTTGTGGCAATTGATTGTGTAATTTTATTGTGGCTGTATCATTTCTCTAAAAAAATCTACCACCTGAATTTTAGTTTTTTCAAGAAAAGTATTGAACCTGTGGATTATCTCCTTGGGCTCTAAATAAAAATGTATATAAATTATAATCTCGATAAATAAATTCCTCAGGATCGGAGAAAATTAATCATTTGGCAAGGTTATTAATTTATCGATGTTATGTTGTAAGTTGTTTTTCTTAGGGCCGGCAAAAGTTCTCGAAATCCCGGCCCTACCTGACTTCCATCTCGCTCTCATCCCGAAATTTTCCCTATCCGAACTTTTCGGGGCTCGTCCCATTCCGACTATAATCGTGAATGACAGGACTGGATCTCGTCTGATAAATAATCCGGGCTGTATTATCCTAGTGTGATCAAGATCCAAAAACTTAGAAAAAATATGATAAAGGGTTTGGTATGTTTATACTGAGTCTGAGATTGTGTAATCTCAAGTTGCCTACGTATCCTGGAATTGTTCAGGAATCAAATCTCTTCATAGTTCTTGAGATCATTTATATAGTGGGGTCTTTGCCCTATGCATGCTTGTGTCGTGTCCGTGGTGGACTCTTGTTTCGTATCCCTCAAGGATTGGATTTTACCTTGTTAATCTTCTTGATTTTAGGAGATAAGTACGGGATTTGAATAATGGTTTAAATGATAGGATCATAGTCTTTATGACTAAAGGATCTTTCCATGTTTATCTTTTAGTATAAGCACGTGCACTAAACATCGGGGATAGCTCTGGCCGACCTGCGTCGAGCCTCCAAGGCCTCTATGGCCCGAAATGCGCCCGACTAGTTCCGTTGCGCCGATCGACTGCGGTGGGTGAGAAGTTGGGTCGGACCGATCTCGACCGGGTTTGATCTACCCTTAGGCTTAACGTGGGGCTCCTGGCCCTTTGTGTTATGGTTTCATTTAATGTTTGGTTAATGTGGGGGTGACACGTGGTGAGATACAATCCGACCTCCGTCATATGCCCCTCAAATCTAGCTGAGCTCTTGGGGCCAGCTCAGATCTGTCAAGGTTATAGCTCGGCTCTGTCATATAGACTTGTAGAATTTTTAGATATCTCACCCTCCTAGCTGGCAGAGTTCCATTATGACGCTGTCATAATTGTTGCGGGTTTCGAGGCATTGTTACCCACTCGTTTGAAGTGGGACGGTTTTCGAGATGTGTTTGGGGTTTAAAACCCCCGTCGTATCAATTGTCCACTCCATTTCAAACTCCTATTTGCAGCCTTAAATCAGAAGACTGAGATCAATCGCGGATTTCTCTCATTTCTTCTCCAATCTCTGATTTCTTGCAAGTAAGCCATTTTTCATTTTCTATTGCATTTTTACTTTGTTCATGTCCGTTTCTATTGAACCAACACACGGGTTATTTGAGTCTTCGTTGCAACCCTAAAAACCCAAATGACCACTAGAGCAATCATAGGTTGCAACGGCGTATAGTCCATCCTATCTCAGGATGAAATAACCAATGTTTGTAACAAATACGGGGTGGATATGACGAGGTATGCTCCTCAACTTCAATCTGACCCCCATAGCTTCACACACAAACCGCCAGATGGGTATTGCACCGTTTATAAGGAACATTTTGAAGCCGGACTTAGGTTTCCTTTCTGCCCGGTGTATTTAGCCGTACTTCGTTATTATGAGCTAGGGACTGTCTAGATAGCCCCCAATGGAGTTAGGACTATTATTGAATTTTCCATATGGTGTAGGCTAGTGGGGATCAAGTTTTCTATGAACCAGTTCAGATCCTTTTATCCGCACAAGAAGGTGAAGGAATGTCATGTGTGGTATTACTTTCCACGCCGAACGGGTTGTCGGAAGAACATCTTTATTCTTTCTAAGGAAAAATCCTCTCACAAAAGGTGGAAGGAGAGGTTTTCCTTCATTCGTCACGTTGGACGACCTGAGATGGATTGTTCGAATTCGGGGGAGCTTCCCAAAGATACCCTTCCCGCTTGTGTTAGGGAGGATACCATAGGATGTGTCCGAGAGTTGGGTATCACTCTAGATGCCAAGGACTACTCCACCGAACTGATCACCACTGCTCGGTTGGATGAAGCTGAGCCCAATCCTTATATGGCCTTCAGTGATGAGGAGAGGGATGCCTATAGGGGCTTCTCTTCTTTCATGCTTTTCTTTTTGTACTTGTCTTTGCTTTTTGACTAACGGTGTCCCTGTTTTACTTATTGGCAGTGGCAGATTTCGCAACACTATTGGCTAGTGCTAGGGAAGAAGAAGCTAAGGAGAGTCAGCCTGAACAAAGCCAAGTTACTGAGAGGACTCCAAGTGTGGATCCTCCTTTGGCCCGATCTACGGGTACAACTTTAAGTGCTGTTGGGCCCAGACGCTGGCTGGTTTCTCTGATGATGTAGTGATTCCGTGCAGCTCTCATTCGGTCCCCGAGGATATTGATCTGGTACTTTGGATGGATCTGATCCAGAAGAAGAAGAAGGTGGCCTTCAGCTCTAGAGGAAAGGCCGAGATGGAGTTATTTCCATCTCCCATGTGGGTAGGTCGAGAAAAAAGGGTAGGTCTGGCGCCCTTCCTGATGAGACTTATGACCAGCCTGGTCAGGAGGAAGATGTTGCTTCGAGCAAGAGAAGCTCTCGACGATGTCCGATCTTGTTGGTTCCTTGAAAAGGCTTTGGTTAATTTTAGAGGGGGTGAATAAACTTAACACTTAAAACTTTTGAGTTAACAAATTCGAAGAATTTCAAGACTGACTTGATACTTGATGAGTCTCACGACATTCGATAGTCTGGCATTTGTGAGTTTCTTGAATTTGTGCGGTGGAAATATATAAAAATTAAGCCTTGTTACTTGTTGTTAAATATGATACCAAGTATTAGATACTCATGAGTGTATGTGTGTGATTCGATTTGCTAGATTCGATGAGGTTGATGTAATAAACAAACTAAGTGCGAGAATATAAATGCGAGAAAGTAAGTAGGCGAGATTTTATAGTGGTTCCGGTGGTGTAATCCCGTCACCCACTCTTCTCCTATGATGTTGGAGGTAATTCACTAGAGATCTTTGATGTAGCTTTGTTACAAAAGAATCCCTAAGGTTGCTTGTCCTTCACCAATAATTATGGCTTCACAAAGCCGAACACTTGGAGCAGTAGGATTGTTTGCTCCAAAGTCTTCCACTGGTCCTTGAAGGGTAGAATTGCCTCTTCACCAGCTCCACCACAAACAATAGTCTTTCACACAGATGTGTTTCACTGTCCTCAGTAGATTTCTTGTAAAAGAAAGATTGAATCAAGTAAATGATTCAATTCACAAAGACTTGATCGAGGATGATATGATCGAAGAGCTTGCGCCTTCAAGTGTGTAAACTTGATGTATCTTGAATGCATTACACTTGAAGATTTTCTCTGGATCAATAGCTTTAAGCTCAGTAAGTTCAGCAGGGTGTTTTTCTTGATAAGAAAATGCAGCTCAGAATTATCTCTTGTTTTTCATCAATTATCATCATCATGTATCTGAATTAGGAGTCCTCTATTTATAGGTAGGAGTCCTTGTGACTTATGTTTGAAATTCAAACATAGCCGTTTCAGATTTTGTCCTATTTGACTTGCTTTCTGTCACTGTTCATAGTACTGACACAGTCAGGCTGCCTTTTGACAGAATGCAGTCTGTCCATCCTTTGACTTGTAACCATTGGATAAAGTCCTGAATCATCCCAACATCCTTTTAATCTCAACTATTGATTTATTTGATAAATCAGAGGTTGTTAGCTGTCCTTATCCTTGTTTTCTTCCAATGTAATCTTGAATAAATCGAGGTATATGTATCAGCAGGTTCATAAGTCTGCTGGAATACATATCAGTAAGATGAACCATAATTTGTTGTGTTTAAAACACAATGCAGTTTACTTCTTTTATCTAACTTTTATTTATGAAGTTAGATTACACCTTTTTTGCATATAACTAAGTTCCAATCACCATCCAACTTATGGAACTTAGACCTTGTACACAAGGTATATGTAATCAGTTTAGGTCATCACAAACTTCCCTAAATTTTGATTTCATATCCTTGACTTTAATCACTAAGTTTGATCCCTTAGCCTTCATTAACTGAGTTTGAGCCTCGACCTTCGGTCTTGACGAGGTTCTGATAAGTCTCACGACACGGCTACCTCTCTTGATCTAGACTAGTCTCACGATATAAGTCGGTGACCATTCTGATCTTGTTTGATCAAACCTATACAAAGATCAAACTCTAATAAACCTATACATTTGATCTAGACATCTTTTTGCCTTTGCACTATAACAGCTAGTCTGACACTCATCACTTAAACTCAAAAATAAGTCCAACAGATCTGCAGCTATCTCAGGCAGTCGTTAGAGCGATGGAATATGTAACTCTTGTCTTATATATCTGTATTTTATACCTTGATTCGATAAAGCTTCTCACGTTTACTAACTTGTCGTACAGTAGGACCCGAGTTGACTAGCAAGTTTTCAAAAGACTTGCTAAGTCTTCTGCCACCACAGGGGATATGAAGAATAAGGTTTCCAAATTACACCAAAGTCGGGAAATACTTAAGGGCTCATCAGAGTCCAAATATAAAGAAATTAAAGCTCTCAAGGAGCAACTTAGAGCTCAAGAGGTTGAGCTAAAGGCTAGGAAAGATAAGTACGCTGCTAATCTTTCAAGCCGCAGAGGACAAGTTTGCGGTGGAGTAGATTGTGGCCAAAATCTGAGCTGAGAAGAATGATCAGGAAGCTGTTGTTTCAGGTCGGATAGCTGGGGCCATTCCGGAGTACAAGGCTTCAAACGAGTTTTCTCAGGCCCTGAAGCTGCTACGTACTCCGATCTTGAACCATGGCTACACTCTAGGCGTTGATGAGGCCACGAGTCAATTTGCTGACCTCGCCCTTGAAAACGTGGCCAGCAAGGATTTTTATAAACCTGGCATGGGTGAGATCTACGACACTTGCTTAAAGGAGTTCAAAGAATAGGTGGACATTGTGTCCAGGTACTCTCACTGTGGTGCGGCTCCTCGTCAAGTGCCTAATAGGTCAGAGCCTTCTGCTTTGGCTGCTCTCACCTCGGCTCCTCTTCTTCAGAGCAACAGAGTTCAACTCCTGATGCTTAGACTTGTATTTTTACTTTTACATTGTTTTTTGTTTTGAAAATTCAAATTGTATCATGAACAACCTTTTCAGAATATATGAAATGGTAAGTTTTTCTTACCACTTTTTTTGTTTTGAGCACTTACTTTAAGTACTTCCTTGATCCATAATGAGGTAACTTGGGGTATCCTGCCCCCCAGTATGCCATGCATGAACTTGCAGTTTCTTGTATGGCATACTTAGCTGCGTACTTTTTTGCTTTTGAGTCTGACCTGCAGAGTTTTGAAATTTGATGTCTGACCTGTAGACTTAGTGAGTTTGTTTTACAAGTTGAGTCTGATGTGCAAAGCCATGTTATAGTCTGACTTGCAGATTTAGAAAAAATTTCAAAGTCAATCCTGCGGACTTATTGATTATGTTGAGTCCGTCCTGCAGAGCTCAGTTTGTCAGTTCTACTGACTTAATGAAGTTGGCTGAGTCCGACCTACGGAGCTCGGTTTGTCAATCCTACTGACTTAATGAAATTGGCAGAGTATGACCTACGGAGATCAGTTTGTCAGTCCTTCTGACTTAATGAAATCGGCAGAGTCCGACCTGCGGAGCTCTGTTTGTCAGTCCTGCTGACTTAATGAAATTGGCAGAGTTCAACGTGCGGAGCTCAGTTTGTCATTCCTGCTGACTTAATGAAATTGGATGAGTCCGTCTTGCGGAGCTTGGTGTGACTATCCTGCAGACTTAATGAAATTGGTTGAGTCAGACCTGTGGAGCTCAGTTTGTCAGTCATGTTGACTTAATGAAATTGGCTGAGTCCGTCCTGCGGAGCTCAGTGTGTCTGTCATGCAGACTTAATGAAATTGGCTGAGTCTGACCTGCGGAGCTTAGTTTGTCAGTCCTGTTGACTTAATGAAATTGGCTAAGTCTGATCTACGGATCTCAGTTTGTCAGTCCTGATGACATAATGAAATTGGCTGAGTCCGTTCTTCAGAGCTCAATTTGTTTGTCCCGCAGAATTGATGAAGTTATACGTTGTTTGTACTGAAAACTTAATCAAACCCATTCATAGCATAAATAAGAGACCAAAATGTAGTGGAATTTATACAAACTGAGTACCCAATGAGGACTACCTTATTCAAACATTGTCGAATCAAAATAACTGTAATGAAATTTTAGCAAAATTAAAGCAAATAATAAACGTCTGGAACCTGTCTTAGACTGTATGACCTAGCTCTTCGCCGATGATAGGGGAAACCCGTATAAGGTCCTACGAACCCGGGTTACCCCGGTCGGAGGTCACATCATAATCATCTCGCCTCAACTTAGTCTACTTAGATCCATCTTGTTTTCCAAGATGGACTCAAATCACAAGTTGGCGAGCACATCGTCACCTCGAGTCCGGGCCAAGCCTTGACAGCCCGGGGAACGCCTACACACTTACAACCTCCTAACCATTTAGAGAAAAACCGGACTCAACTCATCAAGCCAGGAACTACTATACCTGAAGATACAAGATCAACCTTAAGCTCACAGAGAGATCAACGACCTCGACCCTGATCATCATCTCGCCACCAAAGATCGTGTTTTGCACCTAATTGTACTTTGTTATGTCTTGTCGTCATTAGCATAATCTTGCTTAGTCCGTCGCCTATAAATAGGAGTTGTACAATACTTACAAGGGGACAATGAATTGATACAAGCAGGCCAAGCTCTGTCAATTTGTCGACTCCGTGTCTATATGCATATGGTGACCGAAACTGCACATATTTCATATCATCCACCATAATCGCCACCCATCCCACCAGAGATATCACACACAAATAGTCAGATATCCACACGGCCCAGCCGTTACCGCTACCCTGATTGTCCAAGCTACATCAGTTGGCTCCGTTACTGGGAAACTTATCACAAATTAGCTCTCTCCGGTCGTTCTCGCCACCGTGAAACCCATTTCCACGGTGTCTCCGGCGAATCCACCGCTTGCATGCTTGATATTGATCTCAAAAAAGGCTTCAATTTCTTGGGTTGTACGGCCTAAAAATCGATGCTTTTATCATTTTTGAGGATCAAATCAGCATCTGAGGCATCGTTTGCAAGGAGTCTTGGATAACTTTTATGAAAATACGGTGGCAAGGAAGCAACAACAACTTCAAAACATAATATTCAATCTGCTCTCCAGGATTCTCAGCTTTTCCAGGTTTATCACACCTCCTGACTTAACGCTATCAAACTCGCTGGGCAGATTGAGCGTTATTGCGTGCGAATCCTTGCCGGATTCTGGGTTTTGAGACATCTCCGGCCGGCACCGCCCAAGGATTACTTTACCAACAAGTTTTCTTTCAATTCATGGCTGGAGGGAAAGTAGTGGAACCTGCAACACCGAACAAGGGGGCTAATCAGGACCCAACACGTGGCAACAACCTTCCACGTGCCGGTTCCGCGTCACATCATAGTGGACGAAGCCGGGGGTCACGATCCGGCCAAGGCCACGACGAGCAATCGGTTGACCCCGATATGCGGAGTGTATTAAATGAGAAGGCCAAGGCCTGAGAGTTAGAAGAGACGGCTACAAAAAAGGCCTATGGTAAGAATGTAGCCAGGGCATCTCACCAAAACTTCGAACAAAGAACGAATCTAGACGCCGAGTTGGTCGTAAGTCAAAATGCTCATACGATGGCACTAAGAAATCATATGGAATACCTGGAGGATATGCGTCAAACCAATCAAAGTCTTATAGCGCAACGTTTCCCTCCGGTGCCAGTTAGCAAATTTGTCCCGCCCGCTTCGGCTCGAACTGAGATACAACACATTGTGCCACCTCTGATACCAGCAAGGTCACATCATGAGGATCAGGAGGAAGGTATCCATGCTACCTCCCAACCAAGTAGGAAGTCAGCCTTAGCCCGCTTAGGGCACACGGATAACGTCCGTGGTGTAGCCCCGGAGCGAAGGAATTTGGAAAATGAAAGGCATGTCCGAACTCGAAAAGAGAGGCATGGAGAATCACAAATAGAGCAAAGTATCGTCAAAATCCCCTTCATAAAGGAAAACACCAGCGTTGGCGATAATAAAGAAACAAATCGAAGAGCTTCAGAAAGGAACTAGAACCGCAAAGGAATCTAAACCTACCTGGGGGACCAGTGTCTTGCACCCCGACATCCTCTCAGTGGCACACCGAGGAGGTACCCATTATCCAAAATTTTCCAACTATCATGGTACCACAGACCCCTTAGATTGGATATCAGCTTTGCATAGCAAGATAAACTTATGTACCTCAAGCGAGGACGCATGGTGTATCGCGTTCGTAGGGGCCATGCAAGGCCTAGCGGCCTCATGGATCCGCAGCTTGCCCCCGGCATCAGTTCTATCCTGGGACGATCTGGTAAGCAAATTTACCGCCGAATTCAAATTAGTTGGAGGACCAAAGAAAACTCATATCGACCCTCATGAGGTTCGACAGGGAAATGGTGAGTCAACCTGCAGTTACTACAAGTGATTTTACAAGGTTTATGAGCTTACAAGGGGCTTAGCAGACAATGTGGTAATCAGTAGCTTCGAAACAGGGCTCAATCCAGGTTATCTCAAGTCCTATTTCACGCTTAACCCGCCGTCTAACCTTCAAGAAATGCTAAGTTCAGCTAGGAAGTATGTTGCGATAGCAGACAGTGAGGGTGCTCCCTCAACTCATAAGGGGAAGCAAAGGACCGAGCAAAGCCCGCCAAGGGAACCCAGAGGGAACAGGGACCGAGACCTCAAGAAGCCCGAAAAATTCAAAGGGGAGAACTGGACTCCGATCAAAGTATCCTACACCCAATTAATGCATGAGATAAAGGATGAGCTGCTTAAACCTTTTCCCATGAAACCAGATAGAAGACGCGATCAGTCCAAGTACTGTGCTTTCCACGAGGACAGGGGTCATGACACCGAGGACTTCTACCAATTGAAAAGAGAATTTGAAAAATTGCTGGCTCGAGGTTGTCACGACCATTAACGCCGGAATTACGGAGGAGCGAATCGGAACGAGCGACAAGCACGTCAGTACGACCGAGAAATCCGAATCATCATGGTAAGTCCTCCCAGTAACAACCAGATCAAATATAGGATAGGGACAATCAATAAACATGTGGAGAAACCTCCTGTCCTACGAGGGAGTGAGCGACCACTTGCCTTCACCAAAAATGAGCTCATAACAGCGACCAACATAGAGGACTCATGTCTCAGCATCTCATTAGTGACGAACAGGATCAGAGTCAATCGAGTGATGATAGACACCGGAGCATACAGAGATATCTTATATTACAACTATCTCAAAGAGTTACAATTTGGCGATTCCAGCTTAAAACCACACAACGGTATTCTTGAAGGTTTTACGAATCACAAGATACAGGTCAAGGGAGCAATTGAGCTGGACGTGCAAATAGGGGATTACATGCCTTTCAGAACTGAAAGGGTAAATTTTTTGGTGGTAGATCTCCAGTCAAATTATAACATGATCATTGGAGCACCCGCGTTGAGACAGTTCCAAATGGTTGTCTCTATCCCACACCAGTGAGCCAAATTCTATGTCGATGACATGATCGGGGTATCAGTCAGTGAACCGGCAGCTGTGCTCACATATATTCATACTTCACGGTCTGATAGCAAATGGGCTCAATCTACGCACCTAGAGGCAGCATATACAAGCTTGGTAAGTATGGTGAGACAACTGGTCCCTCCTGAAGTTGAATGCGAGACCTTACAGGTCAAAGACGAGCCCGACTTCACCACTGACGGCGTACTGGTGAAGGTAATCGTTAACGACGCTTATCCCGACCAAAAAGTCAAGATTGGAGCTCATCTACTTACAGAAGAAAAAGAGGCTTTAATCGAACAGCTACGGGCGAACATAGGTGCATTCGCTTGGATAGTGATTGACATGAGGTGTGTAGAGTCGAAAGTCGTGCTACATCATTTAAACATGGACAACACCTAGAAACTGATTCAACAATGTACCAGACAATTCACCCCAAAAAAGAAGGCCACCATCAAAATCGAGGTCGATAAGCTCACGCAAGCAGGGATCATCAAGGAGCTAGCATATCCCACCTGGCTTGCGAACGTGGTAATGGTCAAGAAGCATAACGGCAAGTGAAGAATGTGTGTGGACTTCATGGACATTAACAAGGCCTGTCCGAAAGATCCCTATCAGCACCCCAGAATTGACAGGTTAGTAGTTTCTATCGCCGGTTTCGAAACATTGAGTTTTTTAGATGCATACTCCAGATACCATCAGGTCAAGATGGCGGAAGACGACAAGGAAAAAATAGCCTTTCGAGCGTCGGGAGGACTCTACTACTATGAAATGATGCCTTTCGGTCTGAAAAATGCGGGTTCAACCTATCAGAGAATGGTAAACAAGGTGTTTAGCTCACAAATCGGCCGAAATATGGAAGCATATATCGACGACATGGTCGTAAAATCGTCAGTCGGGGGTCACTCCACCGATCTGGCGGAGACATTTGAAAATGTACGTCGACATTCAATGAAGCTCAACCCAGCCAAATGTACATTCAGGGTCGGAGCCGGAAAAGGATTCATGGTCAGTCACAGAGGAATAAGGCAAATCCCAAGAAGATTCAGGCATTACTCAACATGCGAGAGCCAACAACAATCAAGGAGGTACAGAGGCATAACGGCCGGATCATAGCTTTGGGTCGTTTCATCTCCAAGTCGGCCGAAAAATGCTTGCCCTTCTTCAAAATCCTTAAGGGCAGTAAATCATTTTCTTGGGATGAGGAGTGTTCCAAAGCTTTTCAGGCTCTCAAGGATTATCTCGGTAAGCCGCCACTATTGGTCAGTCCCCTCACGGGGGACGTTCTATTCTTGTATTTAGCAGCATCAGAGTGGACCGTAGCAGCTGTCTTGATAAATGAAATGGAGACTCACCAGCAACCCATATTCTATGTCAGTAAGGCACTCAGCCAGGTAGAAATTCGATACTTCAACATGGAAAAGCTGGCTTATTCGTTTGTGATAGGAGCTCGGAAACTACGGGGATACTTTACCTCACACACGATCATTGTCATGACAAATAGCCCTCTGCATCAAATACTATACAAGCCAGACCTCTCAGGCTGATTAATTCGATGGGCTATAGAGATTACCGAGTTCGACATTCACTACCAGCCCAGGAAAGCAATCAAAGCCCAAGCTTTAGCCGATTTCATTGCAGAAACTAGCTTCACCTCCAAACGAGCAGACACGCCATCAGCACCGAAGCCCGTAAACGAAGCTTTTAAGCCCAACAACTGTTGGTACTTATACGTAGATGGCGCCTCCAATCAACACGGAAGCGGAGTGGGAGTTATCTTATCCGAGCTGGGAACAACTGAGGAAATCGAGAAGGCTCTAAGGTTTGAGTTTAAAGCAACAAACAATCAAGCAGAGTACGAGGCTCTGATTGCCGGGCTTGATTTGGCAAGGGAAATGAAGGTGCGCAATGTGCAAGTCCATTGTGATTCCCAGCTCATTGTCGAAAAAATTTCAGGGGGGTACGAGACCCGATGTGGCATCTTAGAAAAATACTGTGAAATTGTTCAACAAATGAAGCGAGACTTTGACTATTGCAAGTTCACCAGAATCGGTAGGGAGGATAATGAAAGGGATGACTACCTGTCAAAGTTATCATTGGTGGAGGAGATAGCCGATCCATCAATAATGGTGGAGTATCGACCCGTTCCTGCAATTGAAAAAGCAGAAATCATGGACATCGACGTGCCGAGTCAAACTCCGTGTTGGATGGATGATGTACGAGCATATATCGAAGAAGGAGCACTACCCGTAAACCAAGATAAAGCCCGTGCCCTCAAAAGGCAAGCGGCTAGGTACATCCTCGATGATGGAATACTCTACAGAAGATCCTTCACTAGGCCGCTTCTCAGATGTGTCCGCAAGGAAGAAAGTAAAAAAATCCTGACGGAATTACATCAGGGCATGTGCGGAGGACATCCCGCGAGCCGTTCACTTGCCCAAATGGTTATAGCCGCAGGCTACTACTGGCCGTCAATCACACAAGATTCGGAAAAGCTTGTTAGAGAATGCCCTGAGTGCCAAATACATGCGGATATACCAAGACTACCATCCGTTGAACAAAGCATTGTCATCTCAGCTTGGAACTTCGACATGTAGGGCCTCGATTTGATGGGCTATTGTCTCGGATTTTATCATTGGAAAATAACAAGTAATAAATTTATAAATCGGGTATTCCCCAAGTGTAGGGATCGTAGTATAGCGATTAATACCGGAGTCGATCTCAGGGAATCGAGGTTGTTTAATCTAGTTTATTAATTCTTCTAATTTGTTACTACTAAAACAAAACTAAAAACGATAAAATAAAGCGACAGAGGATTGTCACCCAAAGCCGTGAAGGATAAAAGCGAAAACGAAATCTAAACTATAAACTATAAAATAAACAATAAACAAGAAGATGATCATGGTGATTAAACAATGAACAAACAAATATTTCTCCGATCCCGCAACCCTTAATTTCCTCTCTAAAGTTATCTTGTGATGATTTAATTAAAGATGTGGTTCACCTCTCATAAGTATGAATTCCTACTCTCGTAGTTAATTCGCCTATCAATCTCTCATCTCTCGATATATAAGATTGAAGCTCTCAAACCAAGGTGTAAGATCTCTCAATCTAGCAACCTAGATATTCAACCTATCAACTCTCGTTATGTCAAGATTAAAAATCCCATCTTTCCTATGGTGATCTAAGGTTTACACTGACTCTCGTCATACGGTAAACATCAATAAGCAATACATCTCTCGATATCGATTGCATAACACATAAGCATAGAAAAAATACAACTTTAATCTAAATCACAAAACAAACTTAGATTGAAAATATAAAAACCTGCTGAAAAGGATTCACATCGTTTGAACAATTGCTCAGTGTTAAGGGTGATTTTGTACGTTTTATAAGGATATATTTTATGTCAATTTCCCCCACATCTGGATGTTTTTCATAGAAATCGAGCTTTATATTGAAGTATTGAGCAAGTGATGTTTTTAATGGGTTAGCTGCAAAATTGTATGATTTATGTGTAAAATTGATGGTTTTGTATTGATTTGGAAGATACTACATTTTGCAATGTGTTTGATGTATTGTAGATACACGATTTCGACCAAAAAGAGGATTAAAGGAGGTTAACAATCGGATTAATGAAGAGGAGAAGCGATAAAGTTGGAATTTGATAAATGATAAAGATGAAGAAATCAAGTTATTGATCCAGCTGAACTGGCGTCCAAGTCCCGTCCATAGTGGACAGGCGTCTAAAGATATGGATCAAGCGTCCGAGAGAAGAAAGTTGATTCGAGAGTTTGGGCCCGAGTGGGCGGGCGTCAAGCAAGTCAAGGCATCTGACAAAGGCGTCCACGGCCGACATCTTTGAAAACCGACTTAGTTTTCTATAAATAGCAGCACGGATTTCAACCCTAATCATACATTATTGAGACCTATTGATACACAATCATTAGGAGAAAACCCTAGGCAGCCCCAGCCCCCTTAGGGGAGGCTGGGGTTGCGATTTTTCTTGTTTTATATTCGCTTTTTTATTTCGTTTTGCTACTACTTTATGCTGAATGCTTGGAGGCTGAGCAATTGTTCAAACCATGTGAATCCGTTTCAGCAGGTTCTTTCTTTTCAATCTAGATTTGTTTTGTGAATTTGATTAAAGTTGTATCTTTTCTATGCTTATTTGTTATGCAATCGATATCGAGAGATGTATTGCTTATTGATGTTTACCGTATGACGAGAGTCGGTGTAAACCTTAGATCACTATAGGAAAGATGGGATTTTTAATCTTGACATAACGAGAGTTGATAGGTTGAATATCTAGGTTGCTAGATTGAGAGATCTTACACCTTGTTTTGATAGCGTCAATCTTATATATCGAGAGATGAGAGATTGATAGACGAATTATCTACGAGAGTAGAAACTCATACGTATGAGAGGTGTACCACAACTTGAATTAAATCATCACAAGATAACTTTAGAGAGGAAATAGAGGGTTGCGGGAACGGTGGATTATTGTTTGTTCGTTGTTTAATCACCATGATCATCTTCTTGTTTACTGTTTATTTTATAGTTTATAGTTTAGATTTTGTTTTCGCTTTTATCCTTCCTGGCTTTGGACTGACAATCCTCTGTCCAGTTTATCTTTTCGTTTTATTATATTAGGTTTAATAATAATAGTATCAATCTTAGGAAAATTAATGAACTAGATACCCCAATTCCCTGTGATCGACTCCGGTATTAATCGCTATACTATGATCCCTACACTTGGGGAATACCGGATTTATAAATTTATTACTTGTTATTTTCCATTGATAAAATCCGTGACAAGTTTTTGGCGCCGTTGCCGGGGAATCGGTACGGTTGTCTAGTTTCATTAATTTTTCTATTTTTGTCACGAACTTTTTTTTGGTTTGATAGGTTTCATAGGTTGTCTATTGTCGCTTTTAGGTTTCATAGTTTTGTTTTCGTTTTTAATAAACACTAGGGTTTCGTTTTAATGATATGATATTAGGTTATTTAGGGTTCTTTCTTTGTCTTACGATATAGTCGAGTCTGTTGTGCTTTTACTGAGTCGACGGGCGTCCATAGTAAGTGAACGCCCGTCCGTCCCAAAACGCATCAACGCCGTTATGTTTTTAGAAGTCGACGAGCGTTTGCCTTTTCCCGAACGCCCGCCTGGCTTATGTGTGGTTCTCGACGGGCGTCGCATGCTCCGAACGTCTGGCCCGCCCTGAATATGCTTTAAACGTCCGTCTGTCTTGACTGAACGCCAGTCCAGTCTGTCAGTTTTTTGTGAATAGATTTTATCTTGATACATACGTCTATTATTTGACATGGTTGTTCTTATGTGAGTCTCTGTGGCCTCTTTATATATGCGTAGATGTTCTGAACTTGCATGTTTATATCTTTCCATCTACTAATCCATGTTAGATAATTGATTAATTTTTATATACATGCTTCATTATTCGACATGGATGTTTTATTGTGAGCCTCTGTGGCCGTTGTATATATGCGTAGATGTCCTGTTCTTTCACCGTTATGGTTTTCTTTCCATCTATTGCAATCCATGCTGAGTAATTCACCTAGCTAGATGTGATTCCAATTTGACTTATGCTGTTCCTTTTGTCGTCTATCTAGGGTGTTAGGGTTGTTAAAGGCACGTCTACACTTCATATGGCAAGCTTCTGTGGCTTTGCATAATCGAATTTTGTTACGCTTCTGTGGCGTTATTTAGTAGACGTTTATATTCTTGACCGTGCTTAGATTAGGGCGACGTCTATGGAATTAGTTGGGCTAGTTTATTTTCTTTATTTTCGTTTTGCCTTTTTAGTAAAGTTGCATATCATTTAGTTGCATTGTATTTTATTTTGTTTTTTTATTATTTTCTTTTCTTTTTAGTGCACCTAGCCCTGCTACTTTGTAGTGTCCTCTATCATTATTTCTGTATGCACATGTTGGACCTTATTTGTATTGTAAGCTTCTGTGGCTTATTTGACGCTTAGATGTCCTGTGTTTTCCTCGTGTGGTGATTTTTCCATCTGAGCAATTATTTCATGTGCTTATATCAAACTTTTCTGCGAAATATGTTATACTCCCCTATGTTCCTCGAGATGTTGCCATGTTTGTTCAAGTGTGCAGGATATTTTTGATAGCGATTGTGAGCTTTTAGATGAAGCCAGTTTTCCGGTGGATGGTCCACAGTCTACTGATTTCTTCAAGCATTTCTGGATATGGATCCGGACCACTTCCAGAATTGCCACCTTCGAACTACAATCAGCTAAGTCCTTTATCTTTTCTTTAATTCTGCACAACATGAGGACATGTTGTGATTTAAGTGTTGGGGAGGGAATGGTTATGTGTATCTACCATTTGCTTAATTATATTATGATTCTTTGCTGAAATGAGCTAAAATTTTCAATTTTTGTTTTGTCCCGAGTAAGCAATGCATATTTTTGTTCGATACTATATAGTCATTGATGTTGTATACTGTATGTTTAGTAGGTTGGATGTTTCACCCGATATTATTTTTCATGAGCCATATTAAATGATGAGCTAAAATATAAAGCTGTATCCGTTTGGATTAGTAATTTTCGGTTATCTTATAATTTTGTACTTAGTGCTAATATGCATGTTCGGAGAATTATAATAGTTTGTGGTTAGAGTCGGAGTATGATATACTGTGAATATCTGAAGGTTTGAATGTGATAGGAGGGATATATCTTAAGGTTTGTGTACCAATCTAAGATGAATAATATGAATAAAATATGTGTATGTCGGATGTAGCTGCCAATGATTTGAGTGCGGTAGGGCATTATCACGAAATGTCCTATACCACTATGAGGTTCAATAGCTCCCGACTGCCTGATGATAGTAGTCTAGCTAGGGTGTTATCACGAAACATCCTATTTATGGGAATGAGGGCATATGCTATATATGTGGAATTAAGTTAATCTTAAAGAAAATTTTGCAGATGGTACTATGGAAAGTTGGTAGGAACTTTAGTTATCTTCTGACTATCCCAGTATAAAGCCACAGATATGTTGTAGGGATTATCCTCTGAGTATGTCGGAAAGATCCTAAACGCATTTTATTATCCTTTTCGGGACATGTTATGTTTTGTAGGCGCGTGTTGTAAGTGTCGGTTATTCTTTGGTTTAGATGGGTATTTGCTAGTTGCTTGAGAAAATTCAAGTGTGGACTTAGTGGAAGTTTAATATGGCTATGTACACACACCGGGTGAACGTCTGATTTATTACATATGCTTTGTATTTGTTGAAAATGACTGTATGTATTTTTGGTTGGAATTTTGTTATCTTACGGCTAGTTTTTGTTTTGTCTTGCTCGGGACGAGCAAGGTTTAAGTGTGGGGGAGTTGTTAAGGGTGATTTTGTACGTTTTATAAGGATATATTTTATGTCAATTTCCCCCACATCTGGATGTTTTTCATAGAAATCGAGCTTTATATTGAAGTATTGAGCAAGTGATGTTTTTAATGGGTTAGTTGCAAAATTGTATGATTTATGTGTAAAATTGATGGTTTTGTATTGATTTGGAAGATACTACATTTTGCAATGTGTTTGATGTATTGTAGATACACGATTTCGACCAAAAAGAGGATTAAAGGAGGTTAACAATCGGATTAATGAAGAGGAGAAGAGATAAAGTTGGAATTTGATAAAGGATAAAGATGAAGAAATCAAGTTATTGATCCAGCTGAACTGGCGTCCAAGTCCCGTCCATAGTGGACGGGCGTCTAAAGATATGGACTGGTGTCCAGGAGAAGAAAGTTGATTCAGAGAGTTTGGACGCTGAGTGGACGGGCGTCTGAAGCAAGTCCAAGGCATCTGGACGGGCGTCCACGGCCGACATGTTGAAAACCGACTTAGTTTTCTATAAATAGCAGCGCGGATTTCAACCCTAATCATACATTATTGAGACCTGTTGATACACAATCATTAGGAGAAAACCCTAGGCGGCCCCAGCCCCCTTAGGGGAGGCTGAGGTTGCGATTTTTCTTGTTTATATTCGCTTTTTATTTCGTTTTGCTACTACTTTATGCTGAATGCTTGGAGGCTGAGCAATTGTTCAAACCATGTGAATTCGTTTCAGCAGGTTCTTTCTTTTCAATCTAGATTTGTTTTGTGAATTTGATTAAAGTTGTATCTTTTCTATGCTTATTTGTTATGCAATCGATATCGAGAGATGTATTGCTTATTGATGTTTACCGTATGACGAGAGTCGGTGTAAACCTTAGATCACCATAGGAAAGATGGGATTTTTAATCTTGACATAACGAGAGTTGATAGGTTGAATATTTAGGTTGCTAGATTGAGAGATCTTACACCTTGTTTTGATAGCGTCACTCTTATATATCGAGAGATGAGAGATTGATAGACGAATTATCTACGAGAGTAGAAACTCATACGTGTGAGAGGTGTACCACAACTTGAATTAAATCATCACAAGATAACTTTAGAGAGGAAATAGAGGGTTGCGGGAACGGTGGATTATTGTTTGTTCGTTGTTTAATCACCATGATCATCTTCTTGTTTACTGTTTATTTTATAGTTTATAGTTTAGATTTTGTTTTCGCTTTTATCCTTCCTGGCTTTGGACTGACAATCCTCTGTCCAATTTATCTTTACGTTCTATTATATTAGGTTTAATAATAATAGTACAATCTTAGGAAAATTAATGAACTAGATACCCCGATTCCCTGTGATCGACTCCGGTATTAATCGCTATACTACGATCCCTACACTTGGGGAATACCGGATTTATAAATTTATTACTTGTTATTTTCCATTGATAAAATCCGTGACACTCAGCCCCAAGCACTCAGCATCAAAACATCAGCAAAACAAAAATAAAAAGCGGAAAAGAAACACCCTCGGCCGGCCAAGCACCAAGGCTCAGCCGGCCGAGGTGACTTGATCTCGAAATTAGGGTTTTCTAAGTGTAAGATACGATCTAGTACATCTCCTAGGGTTTAAGGAATGCGT